>JAATLQ010035853.1:0-32715 GCA_013421005.1 Heliconius erato x Heliconius himera | reverse complement strand
GAGTTAAGATTTTATTGTACCTAAGTATCGATAAGTTATATTTTTATTTCAAACATTCAATTGAAGATTCTTATAGGAGATACAGAAATGCGACCTAAAGTTTTAATAACTTTCTCATAAAAAATCTTCATTGCGTTGCAAACATACATAATAGGTATATCAAAACACGAACATATTTCAGTGTGTTAAGTAAATAATTCTGTGGTATAAGCGGGCGAAGCCGCGAGCGGGTCGCTAGTTTAATAATAATAATTTAAAAAATACTGATATTAAATATCTGTCCATTGTCCGCGCCACCTGATAATCGTCCAAGCAGCCCGACTACAAAGTCAGTTCAGTTTAGTTATTTTTTTTCTAAAAATTATTTACAACTTTAAAATATCAAATACAATAAAATGCTAAAAACATCTTTGTACAGAGTACAGTCTTGAGTTCCGCCACACAACCAACAGTGTCTCGAAAATTCAACAGTGCGTCGGGTACGGAGTGTCTTAATACTATTCCCCCCCGCCAACCCTGCTATTATCTCTATACAGCTCTTGAAACTTAAAAAAATAATCCTTATTTCATCCTAGTGTGATCGACGGCCCGTGGGCGGTACCGCAGGAAGGGTGCCAGCCCGCGACTGAAGGTGGCAGCATCTCCGTGGACTGTTTCATCTCCGGCACCCAATTTTCCTACAAGGTGGACAGAGGGGCGACCACTCTCACTGTAGAATACGTTAAGGTAGGATTTATTTCAGGAAGATCTGTTACCGCAAAAAAACCCTATTGATGGTTTCTTACCCCAAGGAACTTCTCAAATTTTATTTTTGTCTGTTTGTTTTCTGTCGGTCACTAAGTTAGTCACAAAAGAGTTTTATATAAAATGAATTATAACTAGTATATAATATAGTTATGAATTATAACGAAATAAGAAAAAAATCTTATAAGAATAGGCTTGTTCTTATCGGATTTTCAGCAAAATTTTAAATATATTATGACATAAATAATGAACTATAGTTAACAAATATGTGAGGCCACACGAATATATATTCCGGAATCAAATTCACAACCTTCGCAGCCAATGTTTGTCGCTAACCTCTGTATAAAAGGACAATTTATAAGGAAATACGATTAATAAATGAAAAAGTAAGTACGAAAAATACATGGAGGAATGAAATTGTTTCCATTTTCCTATTTTATGATAAATTTCTGGTACCCAAGTTATCTTTGCATTACTTTTTTATGGTGAGAAAATTTCACTGGTAAACCGCCCGAGTGAGGTCCTGATTGGGTTATGGGATACGGGACTGACCTGGCAATTGTAGTCCATCCATAATATCCTCTAAAACCTCATGATGCTGCTCCTCAAGTGACCGGGGCCTCGGTTGCCAAGGAAAACTGAATACCATATATGTTTTTATTCTATTACAGCCTACTCCATTGATTTGCACGGATTTCGTCCAAGCTAAGCCAATAGTGGAAAATTATACATCGGCGAACGGTCAGACTGACGCTCATGTAGGAGTGTTTACAATTACATTTGCAATTCTATCAGATGAAAGTCTAGTTTGTCCTCTGACGTTACTTGGAACAAATAACACTAATATACTAAGACTCAACCAGCCTCGCGGGCAATTGTTGCCGTATCATGTCAAAGGTTTACAGGGTGTTAGGAAACTTCAAATGCTAAAGATTGGTAAGAATATTTGTTTTTTTATATTTTAGATGTAGTAGCCGAAATATTGATAGTATTATTTTTATAGCTTGTATGGATAAAAACAGAAAATTCTAAAATTAGACGGAGAGTGGAGAAATGTGTGTCCAGAAACTAGGTTCTCTCTTTCAACAAACCGAAACTCAAAATGTGATGGAAACAACTGCAACATCTAAACTTAAGTTTAGAAACATAGAAATTGAAATGAATTTTCAAATGATTGATATCTTAGTTGTATTGTCTTGCATTGGACGGTATCTTAGAAGCGTCCTTTGCTTCGGCTCTAGATCTCTTAGAACTCTTAGAACTGGAAAATCCCGTGCATATAGGTTATATTGAAATAAACAATAAAGTTATCAGATTATTAATGATTATTATTAATAAACTTTACCTTAGGTAAAAACGGGATAGACCCCCCACTTTTTTATTTAGGAAGCAATATATTTACATTTCATACTTTGATTTCATACTCTGTACCCGCGCCTCTTAGAAACTGTTCCAGGGGTCTGTCTACTAAGGCATACGTATCTTTTACTTGTTACGACGTTATTTATGTTGTTAGAATCTTTGTAGGAAGGTTTTGATAATTTTCTGCTACCCAAAGATAATTAATTGCTTTGAATTATCATTTGGCAAGAGAGAGTTATTTTTGTTAAATATTGTTAACATTTAAATATTATTACACATTTAGTAATGTATGCGTAATAGGTCGATGTATTATGAATAACTGAGTGACATTTTTGTTTAGCGAAATTTACGATAAATACCAAATTCAGCAACGACGCTTATATACGTACGTGTCGCTCTGGCACAGCGTGTGTGCACACTCAAGGGAATTAATTATTTTCATTTTCTTGCTGTGGCAAACAAGGCAAATCGTCTCGTGGTGAATGGAGTTTTAACACTAGGTCTGCCTACCCTGATATACTCTGGATACGGCATGAAGCTTTAAAAAATGTCTCTAAACTTGAACGGAAAATAGGGAGCGGAGTGTCTTAACATTAAATTCCCTCAGCCTACCCTGCTATATGATAGACCTATGAAATGAAAAAAACGCTTACTTCACATATTAGACGGTGCGCGTTTTCCTTTAATATCTTATATAATTTTTCTCATAAGAGAATATGGTTAGTTGACGCGTTTGTTTAACTGTTTTGGCCCGCGTGGTTAAATAGAAATAACTCGCTGTTTAAGACACATGACACATTCTGATTGCGGGAGGTGACTCTCACCGCAAATACAGTGGTAAACATCGAAATGATTAATGTGGTATAATATTGCCTGTCTCAACAAGTGGACTATCCAAAGTAAAAAGCATCTCTCGATTCGAACTAGTAGTTCGAGAGAGTTTGAGATTTGAGATAACCGAGAGAACCAACCAAACAAACTCTTAATAATATATGTGTATTTTATAATTTTGATGACCTCTTGTTATCTAGGGTATTCCCACTTGCAAAATTTTCATGTTCATAGTTTAATATTTGATAAACTCAAATTGAGTGATAAGTATATATTTTATATATAATATTTGCACGCGGGGTTATCAAAACCACAACCGGTGCGTTTAATGTCAGAAACTATGGGCCTCAATTTTTCTTATGATTTTTTTTTTAGAAAACAATATAACATCAGTGCCTTATTCTGTCATGGTGCAGTTAAGTTCCTTGGAAAGTGCCACTTTAACAGGCGGCTCGTTTATATTAAAAGAGGAGGGTGATGAGAGCTTTTTGCCAAAACTAAAAACGCTGGAACTCTCGCAGGGCGGCTTAAAAGCGCTGCCGAAACGCGCGTTTATAAACACGCCCGGTCTGACGCTTTTACTGCTTTACAAGAATCGGATTGAATACATCGATGTGGATGCTTTTGAAGGTAGTTTTTCATTTTATTTCTTTTAATATACGAGTAGTAAATACTTAGAGGAACAATAAAAAAAAAGTTTTTGAGGCCAGTCGTGGCGCATTGGCACAAAGTATGACTGTAAAACCGATTGGCTGTGGGTTCGATCCCCACTCGAGGAGATGAAATATTTACTTAAATTTATATTTCCATTTCTTCGCTCTGGTGTCGAGCACGGCGTTGAGTTCTGCCACCCAACACGCAATGACTCCAGAATTCGGCAGAAAGTGGGGAACGGAGTGACTTAGCACTAGGTTCCCTCTGCCTACCCTGTATGCGGGATACAGCGTGAAGTTAATTTAATTTAATTTTTAGTTTTTAATATTTAGTTCTTTGTCTAATATTTGTATATTACTCTAGAAATGCGTATATCTCAAAAATGAGTGAACCGATTTTAATTAAACGTTAACTATTAATAAAATATTGGTATACCTTATTTAAATCGAAAAGAAATTATTTCGACATGATTTATTAATTTTGTAGAAATTTGCCAACAAATTATTTTTATGATTTTAGAATATATTAATACAGTAACTCTTTTTTTCAGGCTTAACAAACTTGGAGCAATTAAGCTTAGTCGGAAATCGAATCACGACTCTGTCGATAGGCGTTTTCCGTTTTAGTACTAATCTTATGAACATCGATATGTATGAAAATGAGTTCACAAACTTGACCGAAGGCGTTTTTCGTGGACTGACAAAGCTGAAAAATGTAAGTTTTTAAAAATTGCAATTTGACGTTTGTGGGTTTTATTATTTTTCCACTCAGGTAACAGGAAATAGCGCAGCGTTAAGTTCCGCCGTTCAATGTGCACTGTCTTGGAAATTGAGTTGAAAGTGGGGAACGCAGTGTTTTAACATTAGGTTCCCTTTGCCTACCCCTGCTATATGGGGGAAACAGCGTAAGATAAAAAAATACACATACACATTTAATGTTATTCTACAACAAAGGAATACAAATATTTTTCTAGAATACATAAAAATTTGAACCCGCACCTTTTAAACAATTTCTAATAGGTGCCGGTGATACCGTTACGTTATTTTTTTTATACGTTTACAAAAAAGTAATAAGTTATTTATTATTATTTCCAGATATCACTAATGTACAATAAAGTGAACTTAACTTTAAACGGCGGAGTATTTTCTCAACTGCCATCTTTGAGTCACTTGAAATTGAACTCTGCGTCAATAACCGCTGTACCGCCAGACTTAGTGTCCAACTCTCCGCTGGTACAAACTATTAATATGGCAGATAATTTCATAGCGACCCTCCCACCTAATTTATTTTCCGCTATAGCGAATTCCGTTGGTCAGAAGTCCGCAATCATCTCCATAGATTTAAGTGACAATCAACTCAATTATATTAATGAAGAACAGTTCACTAACTTAACGTCATTAAGGAAACTGAATTTGAAGAATAATCAAGTGATGAATCTCTCCGTCGGAGTCTTCAGCGACCTCTCTAATCTGGAGACTTTGAATTTGCAGAATAATAAGATTGAAATACTGCAAACGTAAGTGATTTTTAGCACGTTTTTTTAGCGTCGGTCGTATGTACTCTTATCTATGTATGTTTGTAAAGGGAATTTTGATCGTTATTTTGACCGGCTTTTCAAAGGTCGGATTAATTTCAAATTTTGCATACATATCAAAATGCGATGACAATGCAACAAACGCGTTAAGTTCCTTGCTTTCCTTCCTTATTTTTTTATTATATTTATTTTAAGGAAAAAAGAAACCCTAGCACTTTGTTGTTTGTCCGTTTGTCTGTCCGTCCGTTTGTCTTAGGAACACAGGGATACTTAGACATATCGAGTTGAAATTTAAATCACATCGTCAGATCCCCTTCATCTCCTGAAACAAACATTTTTCTATATTTACTTAAAAAAAAGATACTGATACTGAAACTATACATTTTAATTAAATCCTTAAAAAAATAGCCTTAAAGGGTGGGGGGTGGTGGGGGTGGTCAAAATTTGGTATTAAAGCTAATTCAAATGAGGTGTCAGATGAAAGGCTCTGGCTAAGATAAGCCTGAATTTCAGAAAAGCTCGAGACCTCCAATTTTTGTACGGAACCCTCAGTGGGCGAGTCCAATTCTCTTGTCCGGTTTTTTTTATTATATTATAAAAGGCCAAACTAGGAAACTAAGGAAAAGCTTATTATGTATATAAATCCTCAAAATGATAATTAGAATAACCGTTTTACCAAAGGGGTGTTATAAGTTTGACGTGTCGTGTGTTGTGAGTGTGAGTGAATGGGTGTTATAAGTTTGATATGTGTATGTGTGCGTGCATGTATGTCTATCTGTGAAATAGTGGCTACCAAACGGATGAACCGATTTTAATCTAATTTTTTTTTGTTGGAAAGGTGAATTAACCGAGAGTATTCTTAGCCTTGGTTGTAGAAAATATGCTCGGCTGTTTATATATTTACCAGCTCCGCAGCAGCTTAATTGATTGCTTACTTTTAAAAGAGTTTTTTAAGCCAAATTTACAGACATTATATATTTTTTTATTACAGATTAGTATTTAAAGGCCTTAGTAATCTCCATGAGTTGAATTTAGATGAAAATAGAATAAAAATTATACAGCCCGGTGTCTTTGATGTCCTGCGTAATTTGCAAGTAAGTATTTTTTAAGCTTCACACTGTAAACTGCATGTATCAGGGTAGGCAGAGGGAACTTACCACCGACGAATTTTTAGGATTGTTTATTAAGGCGGAACTCAACGCCGCGCTTTGTCTTGTTACCAGGGTGAAGAAATGAATATAACTCAAGGTATAAAAAATATAGAAATTATATCATTTTAACATCATGAAAGTGACATTTAAGTAAACATTATTTTAAATTTTAATTCTGTTACCTAGTGTTTTTAGAATATTTTCTTATTATTTAAAAAGGCCATTTGAGGCCAGTCGAGTCGAGGCCTCGTTATCAGAGCGAGGAAAGGAAAATATACATATACATATTTTATTTCCTCGAGTGGACATCGAACTCACAACTTTTCGAATTATAGTCGCATGCTTGTGCGCTTGCGCCATGACTATCCTCTAATAACCATTAATTCGTTTAACCTAAAAATATTTTCTTTTCATAATATTAATACCTTTTTTTAATTTCTAAGGTACTGTGGCTATCAAATAACGATTTGACAATATCAGAAACAATGAATACTGACAAAAGGATTGACTTTGCCCCATATGGGACTTTTGAGAGGTCTAGTGAACCTCAAAACACATATTTGTCCCGCTTTCATTCTTTAGTAGGTTTAACCAACCTCAATATATCTGGGAACCGAGTGTCTATAGTTTGTGATGATTGGCAAGAGGAAATGTTTCAACTGCGCCATTTGGATTTGTCTAATAATAACTTTACTGAACTTTCCGTGAGTATTGTTTTTATTTCTCCTAGCTTAGTGTTAAGTCACTGCGTTCTCTATTTCTGCCTATTTTAGAGACATAGGGTATTGAGTGGTGGAACTCAACGATGAAAAAATGAAAATAATTAATTTTGAGAGTAGTAATACTATCCACAACTCTTGAAATCAGCAGTCACGTTCGTTTCATTGTAAAAAAAAAATTCAATTATTCTAAAAAGTTAATTTCATTCTAAAAAGTATTTATTTGTCCACAGGCACATGATACATATTTCACTACTAATGTTATAGTGGATTTTTCCAATAATAAAATAGAAAACGTGGAGTTATTTGCGTTTGAAGCCTCCTTGCCGTTGGAATCCCGGCCTACGCTACGTTTAATGGGTAACCCATTTAAATGTACCTGTGATTTATATCCATTCTTGTCTATGTCACCAAATAATGCACCGCGTGTGGAACTAGGGGACGCTACGTGTGGTACTCCGTCCGCTCTACAGGGTGCCAAAGTTGCGGCTCTGGGGCTTGATAAACTCGTATGTCCCGAACAATGTTCGCCCTGCGATTGCCTTTTGAGGCCCGCTCTCCGCCGCCTAGAAATAGCTTGCGCCGCCCTACCTGACCTAGCCGCCCTAGCCTCTTTAGATAAATATGAATATGAACGCTTACTGCGTATAACTAACTCCACCATAATGGATGAACTTATGGAAAATTTACCGCCCACCCTGCAGCTAGATTTTGATCTCTCTAATCTAAACCTGACGGTACCTCCCGTCGCCCCCCTCCAACGTACCGCCCCCCTTACGATGGACTTACGCAATAATACGTTAAACATCGTTCCCATCGCGTTGTTGAACGCCGGCGTTAAAATTTACCTAGAAAATAACTCGCTGGAGTGTACATGTGAACATAGTGATGATTTACAAGCTGCTTTTCGACACAAAGATGCCATAATCGATTATAGTAAAATAAAATGTTTGGGCGGCCGAGGCTTAGACGAGGCGGTTAGGGCGGCGGCGTCGGGTGAGTTATGCGCGCGGCGTGTTGCAATACTGGCCATATCTGGCGTTATTGCCTCCATATTACTAACACTGGCACTAGCAGCTTATCTATACAAACGAAGGACGCGCATTCAAATCCTGTGCCGCAAATACTTTCCGAAATTGGCGAGCGATCTCGCTGCGTATCAATACGATATATTCGTTTCTTACGAGTACACAGACGAGCGTTTCGTATTCACGAAGATAATTCCTGAACTGGAGGGTAAATATAACCTGCGTTTGTGCGTTCATTCGCGAGACTGGTCCCTCGGTGAAAATATCTCGCAGCTGAGTGAGAGATCGGTGAGTAAGTCGGCGGTGACTATGGCGCTAGTGACTCCCGCGTATCTGGAATCGGCTTGGTGTTCACAGGAGTTGTTACTGGCGCACTCTCGGGCAACTTTATTGTTGCTGATACTGGACAAGGACGCCCTGGAAGCCCCCCTGGCCGCCCCGGGCCCCGCCCAATTTCTCCTACGTGAATATATACGCTCAAACACATACGTACGCGCGTCAAATCCTCGCGTTTGGAGTAAGGTACGTGAAACGGTGTACAAACGAAGAGCTTTGCCCACCGCTGTAACAATCTCCATTGAAAAGGATAAGCCGCGGGGTTTAGATACGCAGCTCACAAACGACGGAAAGATAGTGAATGCGGCGTTAACCCGCGTTTAGACTTTAGTGTGTGCGAAAGAATGAACGTGATCAAGTGTAATTTTTCTTATATTATCTCTAAAACGGTTTTATTTTTGATACGTCGCCATGTTGTTCAATCTTCGTTTATGTTTTTTTTTTGATAAATGACCAATCAAGTTATTAACAAATAATAAGAAAGAGACAGACAATGAGACATTATAGTTCATCTCGCTCACACTAATTGGTTTTAAAATTATTTTAGTTGAATAAAGGAGTTGGTTCTAATAAAGCAATAAATATTTTGAATAATAACTTTATATATATTTTAGTTTATTTTAATAATGATATTTCAAACCACTTGAGCCATTTATTATTAATACAGTGTCGATCCATTTGCGTACAGTACGGCGGATGAGTCGTGGTCACCCTGAAGTTAGATGTGGATGGATGCGCAGATTTCATTTTAAGAAGCAGATACTTTAAACATAAATCGTATAATCTTGCTGTACCATGTCCTCTTTTAATTACTTCCTTCTCTTGTGTCCAATGCGCAAAATTTTAGATAGGCTAACTTCAAGGCGGCCCGACGCGTCGATCGAATTGACCTGTATATTATTAAGCAATAAATGGTGGATGTATTTTGTTAGACATTTCACACGTCAAAAGAGTTTTAATAGGTAATATTAATATGATTTTTTTATGTCTTAACTATAATTTTACCTTTGTAATCTCAATCTAAATATTTTAAGAGAATCTCGTGTTTTATCTCATTTTTTAATTTTTTTTACAAAAATAATTTATAAGTGTTTATGAGGCGGATTCGGCCCTAAAAAAAGTTTATGGTCCTATTTACCCGAGGATTGACCAAATATGAGTGAGAGCATGAAGTCACTCATTATATATATATGTCATCTAGAAAATAAATTTTATTATAAACTTCCTTCAGAGGATGTGGGCTCGAATTTTTAATACATTTTTTTTGTTTATTCATTTTTTTGCTTTAATGTTATTGTTTTTAATTAAGAATTGTTATCTTTATGTAATTGTAACTTTCGCTAAATATATACGAGAAAGCTGCTATAATGTAAATTAGTACTTAAGATTGCTTAAATTTCATTTTTTTATATAATCTATAAGTAAAGTGGTCATAGTATAACTTAAGATGAGATCCTCAAATTATATATTTTTTTAATATATCAACAAGTATACAAAATTGTATGATTTTGTAAATTAAGGTTAGGCCACTTTATAACTGATACGGCTAATGGTCGATGAATTTGTGCCTTTCAATTTCGTAATAAACTTTATATTGTTATAATTGAGAATGTTGCTTATAACGGTGCTTAACATTGTTTTTTTTTTTAATATCAACTATTATTAAAGTCAATCAATTGTTAAAAGAAATTGTAATTTTCTTCCATCACAAATAAATCTAATATAATTTAACATTAATATCACAGTTTAAAATATATTTTACTTTCTACTATATTATTTTACAGATAATTTTTTAATATATTAACCAGATGTAAACTTTAAACATTGTTTTTTTTTTTCATTATATTTTAATATATTGTAACTATAAAGCCATACACATTTTTAATAAGAATACATAAAATTTCATAGTTTTTGATTTTATCAAATTTCATTATAATTTTAATATTTTCTTATAATTTTAATTATTTATATTAATATTCGTACAAATTATGCATAATATAACATACTTACGTCTGTCTAGTCATGACTTAAATAAATACTTAATTGGGTTTTATTTACTACGACACAACAACTCTTAGAGAGAAACTTAAAAATTATAATTTGTGAAGAAACAAAATAAAATATTAGAAAATATGTTATTTTTAACATTTATAAAATGTTGTTCCAAACTTATGAAAAAAAAACCTGTTTTAGGAAACGCTTTTTTGAACATTGCGAGATTCAACCCGCGCTTCATGATGTCCGCGCTCTGATCACTTACTTAGCCTCGTACTTCTTATGAAACTACGTTGAGATTCTTATATGGGCGCTTACAACTTTATAAGTTAATGCCATTAATATAAATAAGTTATAACGAGCATATGGCTTAGTGGTCAGAGCGCTTGGACAATATAAAGCGCGGGATCAAATCTTGCAACGTTCAAATGTTTAAGTGTTTTCTAAATAAATTCTATCTATAGGCTTTTGTGCCGGTTTTTAGTAAATAAAAAAAAACTTTTTGAGTTTCAGTTACATTTTCTTTCTTGGGGTGAAATTAGGAGATAGCAAATTTGTTCAGGAAATTTGATAATTAATAAAATAAGCAATACATTTTAGTATATATAGTATTTTAATGCTCTATTGAGTGTTACGATTTAGCTTAAAATTATATGTATATATATATGTAAGTATATTCTGTATATTCTGGATCTTTGTATTGCTTTAAATATTTTTGCAAAGTTTATATTTTTTATATGCATTTTACTATGAAATAAAGTATATTTAGAAAAACATTGTTTTCACTTCATTTCTTTGTGAGTTCTTATTTTTCGTCATGTTAATGTACCTAACTTCTTTTTAACGTGCACTTTTCTGGTGATATTTATTACGTGGAGCATAAGAAATGTAACAAAATAATGAAAAAAACTTCTAAATATATATACTTAAAATGGATAAACTTAATGTATATAAAAACAAAATATTACACTACAAAAGTCAATCTCAATAAGTTAAGAATACGGTCGGCACCTATTTAAATTTAAAGTTCTATATTGTGAAGGTTTGGTTGGCATTATTCAAATGGGTCCCGTAAAAATTATAAAAATAACTTTAGGCGGGCGAAGCCGCGTTTGAGTTGCGTCTCCAGTACTGTATAAATAGTCGTCTCTGATTGTTTAATGAAAACATTGAAGATAAAGCCAGCGGCATTGTTTTTTTTTTTAAATAAAAATTATGTATTTTAAATTAAATTTATTTTTGTGGGGACCGGAGAATCTTGACACTAGGTTCCCTCAGCCTGCCCTGCTGTGTGCGGGATACAGTGTAAAGCTGATTTTTTAAATAATTATTTTTCAAGAACTTATTTAAGTTAGCACATTATTTAAAGTTATTAATAAAAAAGCTAAACATCAAACACAAGACCAAAACGCACGATGTGATGCGACTTGGTAGTTCTGAAATTGTAATTTTTGAACAAAAATACGTCTTTTTAAAAAAAAAATGCGTGTAAAGCTGAAATTATGCTGTGTTGTTTGGACATTATAATGCACGTTTATTGAAGTGGCATCTATGAACTATTCATGTTAAAAAATGGAATTCGCTAAAAATGTGTCGTTACGGACAATGTCAATTATTGAGAATAATGATAAGCATCTAAAGGAAAATGATGCAATGGCTTTTTAATTTTTCATTGATTTCAAATTATAAGAATAAAATTATTTAAAAAAATCGCGCGAATCACCTGTTTTACACAGTTTTTACAGGTTTACTTATCCATACATATGTAATGTACTACAATCATTTCATATGTATGGTAAGAGCGTGTTTATTTCTTGTCTTTTTTTAACAAAATATATTTTACATATTATATCTATCCTATATATCATGTATTTGATACGTTACCGATTACAAGATACAAATTCAAAGTTAACCTTTTTATTTACGATATTTTTAAAATATTATTTCTAACTAAGTAAAGAATAGGTAATATTTTTTATAAAAATTTAAACGTAGCGGAATTCGAACCCACGCCGGTTGGAAACCGCCCAATCGCTTTCCAATAAGCCAGGCACGGTCTCATCAAGGGTTCAAATTCTGCAACGTTTAAATAAACATGCGAAACATCGCATGGCATATATAAAGAGATTTAAGAGTGGTGAGTGGTGACAGTTGACGAGACTACTCTTTTTTCTATTACACTTTTTGCTACTCCGCTAGGAATAAATTGAGATGTTAGAAAATAAGAATAATGGAACAGAAATAAAAACAAAATTACACCAAAAAGGCACGTAATATAATTATTTTTTTTAAATGTTTTTTCTTAATATATTTATCACTTAAGTGTTTAGACGACTTTTTTTTATTTAATATGATTTTCATGAATGAATGAGTTAATATAAGAAACTTGAAATTAGTATGTTACTACAGACTAACAATGTTATAATACTTTATTATGTTCAAAAATGATAATTTGTTCAAATATTTTATATAAATTTAAAATAATTTAAAGTTACAATATATTTTTATAACAAGAGCATAAACAAAACGCGCTTTCTATAATCTGTTCCCGCTTGTCACAATCCATGGCGGATAGCCTTACAACAAAACACTATCGTTTGTTACCAATTTATTTGAAAATAAAATGTCGACAGTCGTCTCTGACTGTTTCACCATCGGCAGCATAGTTGCCACAAGAACATGTTACAATGAAGACATTGAGGGCGAAGTCCTAGCCTTCGATCCTCAAACTAAAATGTTAATATTAAAATGTCCATCATCGAGTGGTAATCCTAAGCGCCACGATGTTAATATTGTTAATTTATCGTTGGTCAGCGATGTTCAGATAAAAAAGGAGGTCACTACTGTTCCTGAGCCGCCCCAGTCGTTAAATTTGCATAGACTTAATACTAGAGTGAGGAACTCCATCGAGAATAAAAGGAGGCTGGTAAGTTTCGTAATGTCATAATAATAATATATAAGAAAATATTTTGTTTAATTATTATATATAAAATTTTTATTAACCTGTGAGGCTATTCTGGTGCACAAGCATGTGACTGTAAATGCAATGGTTGTATGTTTGATTCCTATTCAGGAGAATAAAATATTTAATATAAATTTTATATTGCTCTGATATTGAGGTAAAACATACTCCACACCTCACACAAAATATCACAAGAATTTGGTGGAAAGTGGGGAACAGAAATGTTTTAAGAGGGAATAGAAGTGTCATAAAACTAAGTTCTCAGGTTCACACTGCCTACTCCACTATGTATGGGATACATCATGAACCTAAAAATCAAACCTAAAATTCTTCAAGTTAAATTATTTAAACTCTTTTTGAGGTAAAACAATAACATATTATCAAGATGATTCATACCTATAGCTTCCAATACTACCCAAGTTACAATACATAATATATTGGGTGATGGAACTCAACTTTGCTCTTTGCTTCACATCTAGAGTGAGATTTATTGCCCCAGTGGCATTCAAACCCACAACTGTCGCCTCAATTTCCTATTTCTGCTTCTTACTAATATTATAAATGTGAAAGTTTGTAAATATGAATGTTTGTTGAACTTTCACACAAAAATTACTAAACGGATGTTGATAAAACTTTACAGTAATATATGCCTTATAAGTACATCTAAATAATACATACAATAGACAATTTATGTAAACATTTTATATAAGTTGGGTACAATATAACTATGAGACCAAGCCAAGAAGTGCTGTGCTTGGGCTGCTATTCTTAATGTTTTTAAATATTTTATCATTATTAATTTTTAGGTTTCGGCTCTCTCTGCCTGTCTAGACCCTGAAGGCCAACGCCTGTTTCTGGCAATAGCTCGGGTCATAGATGATGTGTCCTGGTCTGGACAAAGTATCAGAGTGTACAATGAAGTTACTATCACACCACCATATAAGGTTAGTTAATAAGATATATGTGTTTCTGTTTTTTAAGCTTCATACTGTTTTGATTTTAGTGTATATTAGGATAAAGGGAACCTAGTGTTAAGTTAACTTAGGTCCTAAAGACTCCTTAAGACAAAAGTTTAAAGAAATTAATATATTGACAGTTGCATCTCAATATATTTTTGAAAATGTTAAGAAAAACATTAATAATTTTACCAAAATTGGTGATTTTCATAATATTGACACTAGAAATAGGCATAATCTTGGTGCACCAGTAACTTGTTTGCATTGAATCCGTAATTTTTTTATGGGACAATGTGTACGCTTTTACAATAGGATTCCAGAAAATGTCAGAGAATTTTCTATATCACGATTTTAAAAAATTGTGAAAAGATGTTTGTGTGTTAAAGGTTATTACCAAATTAATGATTTTGTAAATGATAACACCTCTTGGGAATGAAATGCTCGCTCCAGTCTGTTTCAAAGGTATCATTGTCACAGATAATTAAATATGTATTTGTTTAAAATTGATTTTAAAAAAATAGATCCTGCTGAGTTTCTTGCGCCAGTTCTTCTCAGGTCTGAGGCATTAACTTTAGTGAACTGGTGGTAAATTATTTCACGTTCAAAAAATGAAGCATGTAACTTCTTATTTTGAATAACATTATTTGAATTTGAATTTAAAATGCCCTATTTCCCATGCACTGGCCATTTTTCGAGATATTGCATGTTCATCAGCGGAATGCAATGTTGCATATTGTCTGCATTAAAAAATTAAAATCATTTCAATATAATTATTTTCCTGAGTTGGGATAGACTTGATGTGTATAATTAAAAAAAAAATTAAATTAGCTTCACGCTGTATCCCGCACACAGCAGGGTAGGCAGAGGGAACCTAGTGTTAAGACACTCCGTTCCCCACTTTCTGCCGAATTCTGGAGGCATTGCGTGTTGAGTGGCAGAACTCAACGCCGCGCTTAACCTCGACACTAGAACGAAGAAATTGAAATGTAAATTAAAGTAAATATTTCATCTCTTCGAGTGGGGATCGAACCTACAACCAGTCGGTTTTGCAGTCGCACCTCGTGCCGCTGCGCCACGACCGGCCTCAATGTGTATAATATTTTAAAATATTACACATTCCAACATATGTCTATACAAGCAATTACTTTTCAATCTGCCCACCCTACTATATGCAGGGTAAAGCATAAAGCTGTTTAATTTACAAGCACTCACCTTATTGTCTCATTTCTCCACAGGTGGAAAATGTTATAGGTGAACAGGATTCAAAACCTTATAATTACATACGAAAATTCGTTGAGCGTCATTGGCGAGATCATCGCGAAGCTAACTGCTCCAGACACCAGTAAATATATATAAAAACTTCAAAAAATATATAAATATCTATAAATACTTATAAATATGTATGTACATTATTTTGATTTGACATTGTCATGTTTTTAAAGAAAAAGTATGGTTTTATGCATTTTTAAAATTATTTAGGTATGTTTGTGTATTTTATCTGTAGGGATTTCTTTTTTAAATTTAGAATGAAATTTACATTATTAAAATTTGGCAATAATAAATAAACATGACATTGTTCTATCAAAATTCATATGAATTAATATATGTAATAATTGTTATTGTTATATAATATGGTGTTTTATTTTTGTTTATCATGAATGTATACTTTTATACTTCTATACTAATATAATGAAACTGAAGAGTTTGTTGGGTTAAATGCTCTACTCTCAGGAACTATTGACCCGAATTTTAGAACATTTATCGAGGAAGGCTGTATGCTATTAAGTTAATTGTTTCAATGTAACCCACTGTTCCTGTGGTCAGAGTTACCTCCTGCACTGAAGGTATCAAATCGACCACGCGAGTGAAGCCGCAGATATAAGCTTGTTTTATAGTTGAAATTATTAGTTTAAATGTATACAGCAAATTTTGTGTTCATTCATAGAAAAAATGTCAGTATTTGACAAAACAATAGTCATACTTAAAACTATTATGAACTGTTTAATTTCTTTATACTACATATAAAAAAAATATTGTAGTTTTGTAATATGCATACGCTCATGTCCTAACTTAATAAATTATTTTTGGAATGTTATTATAAAACAGAATATTTTTTTATTACCAGTTTTTTTGTAAAATTATCAGTTATAAACATATAGTTACGCCTCTTTTATTTGAAGAGTGTGTTATAATATCTTATTTTTGCATTTTTTAAGTATATATTTACTAAACTTCATATTTCTGATATTTTTTTATACTATAAAATAGTGTTTGCTTCACGGTTTCGCTCGATTGGCTACTACTAATATAATGTGTATGTATCATACATATAAACCTTCCACTTATAGTTCTGTCTAATGGTTAAAACCACATTAAAAACTGTTGTGTAGTTTAAAAATTATAAGCGTAAAATAAACACCATGTATATAATAATACAATTGATTTATATCTGTACTGATTTTTTTAATAATATATTTTCTGTTTTTTTTTTCTAATAACAAAGAAACAATTTAAATGGACTAATTTTATTTTATAGTATATGATATATATTCTATGTAATATTTTAGTTGTTAATTGATAAAAAAAATATGTATTCTTTTTTCCCTTTTTTTTTGGAAAACGCCAAAGGTTTTGGAAATTTTAGTTTTTTTTGCTTTCTCAAGAAAAAAAGACATATTTAGATGATATTTCGAATATAAAGATATGTGTTAATAAAACTTCTATCTTCCTTTTATTGTTTTTAGTTGTTTATTGACTCTGTGGTGACTTTTTTTGTATGGACAAATGTTGCCATTATGATGAATTATCTAAAAAAAAAATATTTCTTTAAATTGTAATATAAGTAAATATATTTATGTTATATATATTTTTTTATCTCGCAATGGATCTAACGACAAATATAGAACTTCAAAATTTTCTTATATTATAATTATGATTTCCCACAAATTGCATTGTTTTTTGTGTTAGCGTTTTTTTTTCTGTTTTCTATACATAGTTTCAATATTTTATTAAACTTTTTAAGTATTTTTTTTATATTGGCAACATTTCCTCTATACATTTTAAGTTATCTTTTGGAGTTGTTTAGTAACTTACTATTTATACGATGTTGGATTAAGTGATTGAAAAAAAATACATAAAAAAATGAGCAAAATGTGTTTGTTTTCTTTAAAAACTTATTTTCTTTTCTAATTAAGGTCGCTTTTGTCCTATCAGAGTGAGGAAATGAAAGCAATTTAATTTTTCTTCTAAGTGGGAATCAAACATCAACACACAAAATCGCTTTTGAGCGATATGACGGAATTAATGATCACATCACATATCGTTTATTTCGTTATTGAAATAACAGAGAAATATATTAAAATAATATTCAAATGTTATTAAGGCGTGAAACACGTGGCTCAGGGGCACAAACATGCGACTGTAGACGTGACAGGTTGTGGGTTTGATTCCCACTCGATGAAACTAAATATTTAATATTTTCATTTTAATCGCTCCAGTCACGTGGCAAATAATAGCGCGCTTCGTCATCCGACAACGGAGAAATGATAACTACAATAAGTAATAGTATCAATCTACAAGGTGGAAGTGTCAGCACCGCTTTAAATGAAACCACAGTTAACTACTCTATAAAAGACTAATACAACTATTTTTTTTCCTAAAAATGAAAGTGATTTTTCAAACAAAATAATAAAATTATTTTTGTAATAAAAAAACGCCATTTGTCAAGATCGACGCACATAAATCTATTAAAGGGTAACTGCCCCATACGCCTCATTCCGAAATCGAGTCGTAGATATTGGCGGCAAAGTTCAAAGTTGCTTAACCTTTAGTAGTATTATGTGTTTACGTTATTGGTATCTATGCGTAACTGCGTCACACGAAATACAAGTATGGATAAACATCGTGAAATGAAAAAAAATCCTACGTCTAAACCAGGGGTTCCCAACCTTATCTTGATCAAGGACCACTTTTTTATATCATTCTTGGTAGCAGGGACCACTATGCATGTAGGTATATTAAAAATTAACTGTGATAATTAAACAGAACCTTCGCCTCACCATCCCCAGTCATAAAATTAAAATTTTTCGCGGACCACTTTTAGGCTTCCGCGGACCACCGGTTGGGAACCACTGGTCTAAACTATTGAGGTATCTTGATTAATTTATTTTTAATTGATCTTTAGGTATGGGTTTAAAATATTTTACTCTATATGATATTCCCGTAAAAGGAGCACTGACACTTCCATCCTGTATACTAATATTATAAATCTGAAGAGTGTTCGACGCGCTAATCTTATCAATTAATGGTTTGAATTAAAAGTGCGTGTGGGTTCAAACCCACAATCCCTATTCTTAAAATAGCATAGAAATAACAGCAAGAAACAAAAAAAAACTAATTACACAGATAATAAAACAAAAATTTCATTTAATTGCATTTATTAAGGACAACGACAACAGTACAATATTTGTAATACAATTAAATAGTACATGTTAACACTAATAACCTATATAGTGAAGGTAGCTATGTCAAATTTCAAACGTTTTTTTTATCATATTTTTCCATTATATGAGTGACCTATTATAACTTTTATAGTTAATAGAGTCATATAAAGCTAGAGTGTTTGTTTGGTTGAAGACAAGAACTACTGGGTCAAACTGGAAACTAAGTGAATTATTATATGTGCTATATAATGTACTAACATAACATATTTTAATGTTACTTTTATAATATTATAGATTATTTTTCTTTTTTTCACTATTACTATAAAGAAAAGTCAATAAAATCTCAATATACATATATACTTACAAATCAAGTGCAAAATTATCAATTTTTTTTTTTTTTAAATTACGAAAATCAAACAATCAAAATATTGATGTAATATTGATTTATAATATTATTGATTATATTGATTTATTATTTAAAGAAAAAACTAAACAATATTTTTAGCTCAGCAGATTTTTTAACATTTTTATTTCCAACTAATTTTAACTGTAAACTATTTTCAACAATTCTACTTGAATAGAATGGTACTAGTTTAGTTTAGTCGTAATTAGTTGACTAATTTAGTAACGTAGTTGCTCGGAAACAGACCCGTCATGCCGCGGAGTTCACCTGGAAACCAATAAATAAATAAATATTTTTTTTATTTTCATGTTGTATCCCGTACATAGGCAGAGAAAACCTATTTATTAGGAAGGACATTCTTTGTATTGTATAACGGTAATTAACGCCACGCCATGCAATCTTATATAATGTAATTCCTCCATCCCTCTGGTTAGCATCGAACCCACATCCATCGTGTTAACAATCAGACTCTGTGACACTGTGACATGATTGTCTAAAATAAACACATTAGAATTATATAATATCACAAAATTTTCAAAATATTTTTTATTGTTTTCATTACATTTATAGAAAAGACAATCTAAAGTCAAAGGAAGAAGCGATCATTTTAGATCATAGTGTTAAGATACATCCGTTCCGCTTTTTCTCGAGTCATTGCGTGTTGAGTGGCGGAACTCGACGCTGCGCTTCCCTCGTACCAGAGCGAGGAAATTAAAGTATAAAATTTTTCATTCCCACGAAAGGGAATCGTGTCCACAATCGTCGCATTTACAGTCGCACGCTTGCTCCTGCGCTACGACGGCCTCAATATATTGTAATTTATTTATTTATATTATTAATATACGCATGTGTCACATTGGAAAAAAAATGAAAGAAATGAATAAAAAAAGGAAGGGAAAAATTGTTTACATTCATAATTAGTCCAAGTTTCTCACATATATTTTTGTTGTAAATTAAAAAAAAAATAGAAATTCTACAGGTAGTATTAGCTTAAAAAGACACAAAACTAGTTGTGGGTTAGTAATATAGTGATACTACATCTCTATATGATATATTGTACTAGAGTTACTACCCTTTCTAAAACAAACTTATAACACATAATATCTAAAAACCAAATAATCTAGAAAAATGTATAAATTATAAAAAGTGCCACATACCCTGCCACCAAGCCGGATCCTGAGATCTATCTGTGACCGCTATAATGTCATCCTTCTCGAAACTTAGTTCATCCGCGTTTTGGGCTGTGTAAGGATATAAGGCTATTACCTGAAAAGAAGAAACGAATTAGACATATATTTAAAAAAAACCTGGTCAAGTACAAGTTGGTCTCGCCCACCGAGGGTTCCCTATCACTTTCAGGATTGTAAGTCAACGAGAAGTACATTTTTTAAAAAGTTTTTGTATATATATGTATGTTCTTTTGTTCGTCTATTAACTTTTTATTTCTTCCCAAATTTCATAATTGTAGTTTCACGGGAAGCACTCTATAAGTTTTGCTTTATGCGACGAATCTCAAAAATGCAGTAAAAACTATGCATAAACGCTCATATATTTTGATTGCGTAGAAGCATATTTTTTATGTACACCAAAGGACCGCAGACGGTTGGATGTTTAATATTAATTTCGGTTTGTTGCCTGCACGCAGAAATCTTTATCTTGAAAAAAATACATCATCATACACATCTTGACAAACAGATAGCGGACTGATCATGTAAGGGAAATAAACAAACTTACCTTATCAATAACAGTTTCAGTCGGCACGGTGTCCATTTTGGACATGACTGGCGTTGTCCTGCCGGAAGTCCTTCCTGATGATTGTAACACCTAAAAAGTGGGTAAAAATATAAAAATTTAGGATTTTTTTATATTCTTCGTAGGCTAGTCTGACTAGTTGTAAAAAATAATAGTATTATAATTATTCTTTTAAGATGATTCTAATCTCTATTTAAATATTTTTTTTAGATAATATCTTAAGGGATTTTTTTCGCTAATGGGAATGAACAATTATAATATTTTAGATGAAAGAAACGATTTATGAAAAAGTTTTATGTACATGTAAGAAACACTAATAATAATATAGTTTTATATTTTATTTTTTAAATTTTATTTGCCTAACAAATAAAATGAATATGAGAAACAGAAAAAGAAAACAAAAAAATACGTTACCTTGCTGCAATTGATGCGAAAAATAATAAAACAAAATATGAAATCAAAACAACAGCCGAGCTTACCTTAACATAGCTAGCTGGGAACCATCCACTCTGTCTGTTCCTGCCTTTAGCCTGTAACTCTCCTTCCCACCAACCACTCTCTGCTTTCTTTCTCACGATTAATAATTGTCCTTTTTGTAGGGACAGTTGCTCTGAACTATTAAAAAAGAAAGAAAATAATTACCATACTAATAACCCAGCCGCGGCTTCGCCCGCTTAAATTTATCAAACTACCATTAAAGTGTATGCTTTCCTATAAAAAAGTATCATCGTAATCGGTTGGTGTGATATTGAGTTATTCGTTTATTTGTCGCGCACATACTTAATGCAAATTTATATTATAATTTATTTTCGCATGGATAACACGTCTGAAATGGACCAAATTAATACGGGATAACATGGGAAGCCCCAGTTTTCGAATAAAAAAGAATAATCAAAATCAGTTCACCCAGTCACAAGTTTTAAGATAACAAACATAAAAAAATACAGTCGAATTGATAACTTTCTCCTTACGGAAGTCGGTTAAAAATATTAATTTACATTTACGTTTCTAAGCAGATTTTTTTCTTTTATTTAAAAGAAAAAAAAAATGCTTTTTATAAAGCTCATAATAAATTATACCTATCTGTAATTCGGTTTTGCTCGACATCAAAAAATATACACCTATATACCTTATAAAAAAAATTGTCTAAGTAACTCCTTAGCTTACCGCGCTTTATGCAAGATATAGCGTGGAGCTAAAAGGAAATTAAAATAAAATAGCTTTTTTATAGTAAGTAGGTAGGTAGTGGTCGTGGTGAGTAGCAGTCCCTTCCCGCGTCACTCCTCGCGGGATACAGCATGTACAACTAACCTAGTGGCAGTGTAGTTGGCCAGCGCCTGCGCGACCTCGTGCTTGCGGCGCGAGGTGGCGGAGTCGCGGCCCGAGTCGCGGCGCGCGGACGAGGCGGGGCGCGGCGCCGACTCCGTGATGGCGGCCACCTCCGACGAGATCGGCGTGGACGACTTTTGTTCCTGAGTTATAGGTAGATTAAACATATTTTTAAAATGTCTTTATGTAAGTATAAATTGTCACGTTATTAAGAAATTAATTAGTATATCAATTAGATTAAAGGGTAGGCAGAGGGAACCTGGGAACGTAGCGTTATGACAGTTCATTCCCATTAAGACAGTCCATTCCCATTAAGTAAAAAAGTCATATCGTAAATAAATTATTTATTGCCTGGTAATTACAATGTGTGGTCATTTTACATATTAAAAAAAATTAATTAGCTTCACGCTGTATCCCGCACACAGCAGGGTAGGCAGAGGGAACCTAGTGTTAAGACACTCCGTTCCCCACTTTCTGCCGAATTCTGGAGGCATTGCGTGTTGAGTGGCAGAACTCAACGCCGCGCTTAACCTCAACACCAGAGCGAAGAAATGGAAATATAAATTTAAGTAAATATTTCATCTCCTCGAGTGGGAATCGAACCCAGAACCAGTCGGTTTTGCAGTCACACCTCGTGCCGCTGCGCCACGACCGGCCTCAACATACATATTAAACAATTTTACATATTAAATATTTTTTAAAAACAAACAAAATATATATTTTTTTATTCCAAATCAAAAGCCTGTATATTAATTAGCATATTTGACACAAAATTGATTAATCGACTATGTCGTTTCTTACCTGTACCAATTCAACTTGAGGCATTGGTTCTTCGATTTGTTGTGGTACAGGTGTAGGTTCGATTTCCGGTTGAGGTTCTACAGGTTCTCTGGCCTCGGGTATACTTGACATCACTTCACCACTAGTCGTAGTGTCTTTTGTCACGTAGTTGGATGGGAATATACCAGTGCTGGGGTGAAAAAGAGATGTTCAAACGTTTTTTTTTGTTTAAAATATTAACGTAAAAATGTTGGTATAAGCTTCAAATTTTCAAATTCAATTCAGTTTAAAAAATATTTGAAATATTGTTTTTGTATAAAGTATAAAAAATAGAAGTTATAATTGATTTCAATTCTCAAACTTTGTAAGAAATATTTTATATAATTCTACTCTTCTACTCTATCGATATATTTACCCAGGTTCGATATTTTTCGACTTATTATATTTTTTTCTATTAACCCTCCCACGAAAAATACCTTAAAAAAGTTTTTTCCTACCGTATTCCAATCCTGCCAGTCCACCAGTCACCGTCACGTCTCATTACTTCAATCCTCTCCCCGGCTTCGAACACCAAGTCACCTGGCTCCGATGAATTATATGGATACGCTGCTATGTAGAAGTCTCCGCCTTCTTTATGTGAGAGAAAATAGTAAACAATTATTTGTCATACTGAGAACTCCTCATTTTTTGAATTTGGTTAAAATACCAAATTTCTTCCGATTGTAACAAATACTATTTTGAAAATCGCGTCTCTCGGCTCTATTTTTAGAGAAACACACAAATGCAAAGTCCAACTTAAGCCTCGCAACTGTATGTCTGTAAGTATTTTTCAAATATAACTTACCCACAGCCGGCATGGCACCTCCTAAATCATTTGTTATTTCCGCTTCTGGTACTTCGGCTATCCCTAAAATACAAAACTACTATGAACAATATGTAAAATTTATTTATTAAAAACAAAATACGCGAAAAAAGGTAGTTCAGGGTTCAAGCCGTATAATGGTGGTTGTAAGGGATTCTTTTACGCTAGCATTACACACGAATACTAACCCTCCATTTGCAAATAAATACATATATATTAGAAAATAATAAAAAAAAATCAGAAAAAGTAAAGAATTTTCATTTTCAGTATGCACTAACAAAAAATAATGTGTCATTTAAATGTTACTACTAAGATGTGACGTCACAAGGTTTTTCATTTTCTGATATTATAAATACAAATACACGTACATACATTGCTCATTAGGTGCATCAATGACGTAATTGCACTTTTTTAAACAACAACTTAAATATGTTTAACATTTTTAAAGTGATATTCCACTCTTAGGAAAAAAAATCTTTCTTAAAAACGTATAATAATTTCAACATGCGTGGATTTGAACCCGCGCCTTAATTACATATCTTGATTGCGCCTTCTGTAATATTTCAAAAAGTGACATTACGATACCACGTACTCATTAATATACGTCATGTTGCACCAAATGAGTGATATTTTTTTGTAAAATATTTTAATTATTATATGTATTTGATTTATTTTGAATTCTATATACAATTTGAGTAAAAAGGTGTCAAAAATACGATGAGATATATTTTTAAAGGATTTTTTTGTGAAGCTTTTGGTGTATATGGTTTTATTTATAAAAATAGAAAATATGTTATAATCAAAAATCTTTCCGAAATAAAGAGGTGACAGTAATATGATAGTGTCTAAAACAACATTTATTTCTTTACTTAAAAATTTTAAAAAACTCTGTTTTCTTTTAATAATTTTGACTATAGTACAGTAAAAACATCTATTTTTTTTAAGGAAATTCAATATTAATTTTTATTAATTTATATTCTTAATTTCTATTTAAGATTTTTGTCGACTTCACAAACCACAGGGTCTGACCATAGGGTCTCAAACCACAGGGTCTCAAAATATTCTTTTCCACCCAATGTTATAGACTATAGGATCTCAACCCCCAATCGTGTATCAAAATCCACAACCGTAAGCTTTACTGTCAGCAATATAAAACAAAAAAAAATCAAAGAATTTTGATTATAGCATTACAATGGGACAAACATACAAAATTTA
Source organism: Heliconius erato x Heliconius himera (assembly GCA_013421005.1). NCBI lineage: Eukaryota > Metazoa > Arthropoda > Insecta > Lepidoptera > Nymphalidae > Heliconius > Heliconius erato x Heliconius himera. The sequence continues at coordinate 7,660 of JAATLQ010035853.1, read as the reverse complement.
CGTAAAAATTGGGGATTTTAAGAAATTAGAAGCTTACATTGTTCTTGATAGTTGGCTTGTATAAAAGAAAGTGAATAATTATTTTTTTAATAAAGAAAAAAAAGGAAAGAATAAAAAAAAATCACTTAAAAATTGTGTTTTTTTATAGCTTCACGCCGTATCCCGCGTATAGCATGGTAGGCAGAGGCAACGATGTGTTAAGGTTAACACACTTCACTCCCCAATTCTAAATTTTGCCTTGCATATCAAGAATTGTCTCATTGTCCGGTTCGAGTTCTCACTAAATAAATATAATTCATTCCCTCGAGTGAGAACCGAACCCACAATTATTGCGTTAACAGCCAGACGTTGTGTTTTTCACCACTGCGACAACTGTGACACGATGTCCTCATATTGAATACTTAAAAATAATGACCAATGCCATCTATTTATGTAACTCTACATAACTTGTATATCTATACTAATATTATGAAGTGTTTATTTATTTTAACACACTAATCTCAGGAACTACTGGTTCGGATAGATTTTTTTTGTGATAAATATCGAAGAAGGCTATGGCTTTATTATGTACATCACGTTAATCATTTCCTATATAACCCACTGTACCTGCCACCTGCCACACAACGAGTAGTTGTTTCCATTTGGCCACCCGGACAAAGCCAGTGGTAAAATCTAGTATATCTTACCTTCTAACTGCGTTTTAGTTTCTAATGGCTCAATAACTTCGGCGTACGCTTGTATTGTGTTTATGTCCTCGACATATGATTCCGGGAACCACCCGGATTGACCTGTTTTTGAGAAATTAAGGAAATTGACTTCAATTTTGTTTTATAGCTTCACGCTGTATCCCGTATAGCAAAGGGAATTTAGCGTTAAGACACTCCGTTCCCCACGCACTGAGGAATTTTCAAAACAGTGTGTGTTTAGTGGTGGAACACAACGGCGCGCTTTGCCTTGATGCCAGAGTAAAGAATTATACACAATTTATTCCACCTAGTGGGAATCGCATCCACAATCGTCAAAGCGTTATAGACTTATGAAATGTATTTCAATGTTTCATAAAAAAATTGGGGTCTTTCTGATCACGAAATACGTATGACAAATTTTATATATGAAAGAGTCGATTTTTTTAAAAATATTTCATTATATTCATTTCAATCAAAATCATTCATTAACACTTAAAATCTTGATCTGTATGTTAAGAAAATAAAAATAAGTCTATTAAACAGTTTCCTTAACTAATTTTTTCATGATTTAAGGCAAAAATCTTATAAAAATACCCGTCAAGTCCGCCCGGAAATCAAAATTTTCCCTTAATCCCCAAGAAATAGCAGCGACTAGTAATTATATGTTTAAAAAATTGCAAAAATGTATTGAAATCCATCAAAACTCTCACCTCTGGCCGTACCCCACTTCCATCCTGGTTCAGCATCACCACGGGGTGCTGTTGCTTCACTTACCTAAATACAATGCAAGAAAAAATTACATATACATATATGGGACATTCCACGCGAAGTGGACAGATAAAAAAAGTCTTGGTCTCCGATTTTGGACTTATATCGGTCTTCAACATAATTGCACAATGCCTGATAGTAGTCATTAATTTAGGAGTTATGGGGGCCCAAAGTCGTGAGTTTCTTCCGAATTAAGCCCTCTGCCCTCTGTTGTATATTTATAATTATTTTCCTATCAGAAAAACATCTGTGCTTTCTGTTTTTCAGGCTCCCCGGACAATAAATATTTTCATGACCAACAACTCTAACCTTCTCTATTTATCTTGAATTTGAAGTGTAAATATGTGAATTTGATGACTAAATGTATGAATATGAAGTTCAATACCCTATATATAAATATGAGTATATAAAATATAAAAATATATATTCTCACCAGATCACCCGGCTGCAAGCTCAATTCGTCAGCAGTTCTTGCGTTAAACTCATACACGCATCGCCATTTTGGTGTGCTAGTGACGTTTGGCACTACCTCCGTGGCTGAAAAAATAAAATATGAAATTAAAAACAACTTACACAAAAATCACAAGAAAGTATATAAACCACTAAAAAAGCTGATAATGACAAACGTCTAAACATATTTTCTTGAATCATGGCTGAGATCACTAGATTCGAGTTACCTTTTAAGCGATAGAAATAATCAAAATCGGTTCAACCTTTTATGAACTACGATGCCACACATAGACATACAGATACACACATCGACACGTCAAGCCAAACACCTCGTATGTTTTCGAAACCAGCGTATGACTGCAAACGCGACGGTTCCCACGACAGTTAGATTCCAACTTGAGAGAAGATATAGTTGATATTTTTAATTCTTCAGTCTAGTAACGAGGCATGGCGCGGCGTTGAATACCAACATTTAACACGCAAAATATTATTTTCAAAAGTTTCAGTGGCACGTAGGGAACGGAGTGTCTTAACACTAGATTCCCTCTGTCTATCTTTCTTTATGCAGGATACAGCATGAAGGTAAAAAAGTAAGTAAAATGTAAATCTGATTACATACCATTAGTGGTTTGGGCGTCACCCCACGCAGCTTCGGTGCTCGCAGGTTCACCCCACGCCTCGTCGGACGTACCCCAGTCTGCGTCTAAAAAAAAAACGAAATTAGTAACGGAAATAAAAAAAAAACATTCCATCCAACACTACTTAAAACTAGTTTCTCAATAATTTATTTCATAAAATGTGTGTGGATGTGTTTGTGTTTACATAGATTTGTGTTAATGTGTGTGTACTGTAACTATCCACCTGACATATACAATGCACACACAAAATTGTATACCTATGTTTATATATGAGTATTGTGTATAAGCGTTAGTAGTGATCTCGTCTGTGTTAGTGTAAACTAACACAGCAGACAAGTACGTTTGTTTATGTTTGCATGTGTGTGTTTGTGTACAGCGTCTATACTATATTTCACATTTCTAATATATCTTTTTAAAATAAAACTTCATTATGCACATTGATATTGATTGAAATTGAGTTTAGGAGTAAAGTGGAGAATGAGTTACGAGAGCGTTACTAACAGTGTGATAGGGCGAGATATTAGATATATCATATACGTTATTAAAGATAGAAGGAGAGGCAATAGAGTTTTATTATATTACTGTAAGGGCAAGAGAGTGAAATGTGAGCACACATTTTCTTTCTCTCTTTCTCTCATAGCTAGTTACGTTTCGCAATAGAAAATGCAATCAAAACAAATGAAGCTAAAGAAGTTTTACTTCAGTCGTGTGGTCTAAATTAAATGTGTGTGCACATTTAATTTGTTTTTAATTGTGTAGCGAGCGTTTGCCTGTTTGTGTGTTTGTCCATATATATTTGTGATAATATAATTTTGTTTATGTGTTTATACGTATGTTTTTATTATTATTATTATTATTAGCTTCACGCTGTATCCCGCACACAGCAGGGTAGGCAGAGGGAACCTAGTGTTAAGACACTCCGTTCCCCACTTTCTGCCGAATTCTGGAGGCATTGCGTGTTGAGTGGAAGAACTCAACGCCGCGCTTAACCTCGACACCAGAGCGAAATGGAAATATAAATTTAAGTAAATATTTCTCCTCGAGTGGGGATCGAACCCACAAGCAGTCGGTTTTACAGCCACACCTCGTGCCACTGCGCCACCACTGGCCTCAATAGGTCTGTGTCTATGTGAGTATAATCTCACCAGCTCCCCAGGCGCTGTCGGCGGGCGCGGTGTTTCTATTTTGTACATATTCATCTCTCTTCTGTTCATACAGTTTCCATACTGTAGCACATTTTTCACTTAACTGAGCGACTCGTTCGTTTATCTCGGAAAGCTGACTTTCGTTGCTTTCTAGGTCGGATTTTTTGCTTTCCACTATTGCTTTTGCTGCGTCAACCTATTTTATTAAAAAAAAAGATGTTTTTAGTATTTATTGGATACATCTTAAATTTGTATTATAAATATTATTTTTTTTCAAAAATAATATAATTTACTTAACTATTTGGAAATATCAATTTTTGAATTTAAAGAATAAAAGTAGCAGGTTCAAATCAGTATTCGAAATTTTTATTATACGTTTATCTATTCTATTCCTATTTTCTAATAATAATAATAATAATAATGCCATATATTTTTTTATTTATTAATATATGTATATACCTTTTCACGTAATTGTTTGAGCGTGGCCTCCATCATGTTGAGTTGTCCGTCGTCACCGGCAGCTTCTGTTACTTTAGCCTAAAAATTAATAAGAAAGATGTAATTACGTAACTAAAAAAACATATTTAAACAAATATCAGAAAAGGTAGTTCTTTAAAAAAACTTAAGATATAGGATGATAATTTTCTTAAATGCATCTACTTTTCTAAAATGCATCTATAATTAATGAATTGAATTATTGTCATATTATTATGAGGTATAACAAAAAAAATCTTTAATTTTCTTTTAAATAAACGTACATATATCTTTTTAATATATTCTTTAGATTAATTTCGCTTAGTTTATAAAACTAAACCTTTTTTGTTTGTATTTTTGCTATTGTTTAATATTGAAGGCAGATGTATGAAGCATTTTTAGATTTTTGTAATTTTAAATATAAATTAATAATTTAAGCCCATATAAAATATTATAATTTTTACTATTGGTTTAACAAATTTTCTATGGTTTCCGTTAAAATTATGGAATTAAAAGTTGGCGGAACTCAACGCCATGATTGCCAGAGTATTAAAAAGAAAATAATTCATTTCCCACAGTGTAGAGTATTTGTCTACAGTGCTTCCATCTCAATTTAGACATATAAACAGTAAAAATAAAGTATTAAAGAGCCCCGTTCTACAATTTCTATTAAAAAAAGACATTATACCCATAGGATTCCGTACAGAAATTGGAGGTCTTGAGCTTTTCTGTAATTCAGGCTATGGACCCTATGAATTTTGATTCCCTTTATATAGTCGTAATATGCGTTTTTTGCTTTATAAACGGCCATCATTTTAAACATATTTTTATATTTTCTAAGTAAATATAAAAATATGTTTGTTATCAGGAAATCATGGGGCCGTAGATCTGAGTATATGGTTAGAATTTCAACTCAATATCTCCAAGCATTCCTGAGATAAAGGGTATTGACAGAGACAAACAGATGGAAAGAAAGACAGAGTGATTTTACAAGGATTCCTTTTTCCCTTAAAAAGTACGGAACCCTAAAAACCACTAGTTTTTCCACAAAAAAAATCATTTACCTTAGCGTCCAAATCTGCTTTCTCTTTATTTAACGCTATTTGTTTCGCATTTAGTTCTTTCACTCTCGCCTTGAGTTGTTGCATTTCCGACATACTGGCGTCGCGATCGGAACTAATAAAAAAATATATATTCAACATTATAAAAATTAGGTGTTGAGCAGCGAAACTTAACGCCGTACTTTATTTTAAACAGAGAAAAATGAGGATGACATTAAAATTGATAAAAAAAATGCTTCACGCTGTACCTATTCTATAACAGGATAAGCAGAAAGAAAATAGTTTCAATATTCAGTTTTCTACGCACAGTTAAATTTTCGAGACATTGCGTGTTGAGTGGCGGAATTCAACGCCGCGCTTTGTCTATTAAAACGGGTAAAGGAAAATAATTTGTATCATGACTTAGGCATCGAACCCAAGACCGTGAGTGACTGTCCCGATGTAACGCGACCGCCACAAAGCCAATTATTATTATTATTTTTTTTATTAACGCTAATGGCGTGTTGACAGTTGGCCTCAATGGCAGAATTTGGCGCTTTGTCTCTTCATTAAATATAATATTTCATTTCCTTGAGAGCCCATGCGCCGCGACTGGTCTCAACTTACAATTACATAATTTCTATAAATTAGAATCGAATTTACAAATATTGCGACACAAAAAAAACACAATAAAACCACTTACCGCATAGAATCAATAGTACACTTATGAGCGGCGACCGCAGTTCTAGTGTCTCTTATCTCCTTCGCCAGTGACCCACCTCTCGTAGTGACGGAGCTTAACTCCGCGGTCAGTGACTGACTTTTGGCTTTTAGAGACAAAACTTTAGTTTGTTCCTCCGTACGGAGAGCCTCTAGTTCACGAGTTCTGTAGAAAATTGTGTGAAATATAAATATACATATATTTATATCTGATTGAAGAAATAATGTTTTACGAAAAAATAATAATTAACTACTATTTTTTTATATTCTTAATGTGTTATTTACCATTTGGAATAGAAAAAACTACTTTAGATCAATAAGAACAATTGCCGAAGAGTAGATTAATTTTAAAGTATCGGAATTTGCACGTTTTGGAAATCGCGAAAGTACATACTTTTTCTACATTTTTAAAGTGTAATTCCACACTTAGGATAGAAAAATACTTAACCATACGTTTGAACGTATGGCTTAGTGGTGAGAGCGCCTGATCGGTTTCCAGGAGACGCGGGTTCGAGTCCCGCTACATCCAAATTTTTATACGTTTTCTAAATATTTTTACAAACTTTTTCCTTTCTCATTCTGTTTTCATTAAGACTTCCGTTCCCCACTTTCCGCCGAATTATTGAGGCATTGCGTATTGAGTGTCGCGACTCAACGCCGCACTTTGCTTCGTTACCAGAGCAAGGAAGTGAAAATATTAAATTATCAATCACCGAGTGGGAATTGAACCCCCAAACCGTCACGTTTACAATCACGCACCCTTACGCCGTTGGGCTACCGGGCCACGACGGCCTTAAAAAATAGTAATTCATTCTTTGCTTTTTTTTTCAGTTTCACACTATCACGCACGAGCATGGTTGGTTAAGAGAAATCTGTTACAAGACACACCGTTCCTCGTTTTCCACCAAAACGGAGTGGCGGAAATCAACGCCGTAATTTATCTTACCAGAGCGCCGAAACGAAATCATATAAATTCTCTTTTAGATTCACGCTGTATACCGTATATAGCAACTATATTATGTGCGGGATACATATAGTAAAATAAATATGTTATAACATATATACCTCTTCTTCTCCCACTCTAGTTGACACTGTCTTTCCATTTCTTTTCTTGCTGCTTCCCGTTTTTCCTACAAAAGAAATAATAGTTATCCGCCATGTTATTGTGGCAGCCATTTTGAATCTTCATCTTTATTTAAAATTATTTATTTATAATGTATTAAACAACTCAATCTCTTTCATCTGATCTTGAAGAATATAATATATATATATATATATATATATATATATATATATATATATATATATATATATATATATATATATATATAGTTAGGAGTGTTATTTAATGTTAGGAATATTATGTTGGTTACTTATAGATTCCTATACGACACTTACTCATCACGCCACTATGACGCGATAGCGTCATCAATTATTATTAGTCTACCCTGCAACTTATTTGTGAACGATGATATAAAAGGTTGCACGGACGTTGTACAGTCAGTCTTGGCTCTGGTGTGGTTCAGAGTACTACTAGTACTCTGCCACTGACTAACCTCGACTATTCGGATAATTGATTATTTAGTTAATCAATTATTATCGTAATTATGAATGTGGTTAACACCTATTTGTAATTGCACTGGGCTGGAGCAGTGAAGGCGAGTGTTGATATATCGGAAAGGGTACCCTGAAGCCTACACCTGTGGTCGCAAGTCCCAGGCACTGCTCCATCCATGCTT
>JAATLQ010035852.1:0-32711 GCA_013421005.1 Heliconius erato x Heliconius himera | reverse complement strand
GATGTCGCTCGGAGCTACTACGGAGATGGACGAGAGAATGCTTCAATTGGTTGGACGAGAGAATGCTTCAATTGTGCCTGGCTCTATAGCAAAGTAAATTTAGAAGCGATTGCACGTATTTTGGAGTTATCCAATAATTATAATGTATTTCGTCGCGGCATTGTTGGTTAGGTACATCTTTCGTTTAAGTATTTTTGGGTAAGAGAATAGTAGGTAGTCTGTTGTTTATAATTTCTTTCGTTTAAGTTTTCTGTTGTTTGTGTCATTTGTTCAGGTGTGTGTGTTTTTTAAACAATTGGAACATCTTTATTGGAGCTACGAAAATGTGGGTTGCATTAAGGTTTCAATAATTTTCACATTAGTAATCTTAAGTGCTTTACAAACATAGGCACATTAAATGAATAATTAAGTAGTTAAAGCGGGCGAAGCCGCGAGCGGGTCGCTAGTATATTAATAAAAATACATTGTTCCAATATGTATATATATATATATATATATATATATATATATATATATATATATATATATATATATATATATATATATATATATATATATATATATATATATATATATATATAAATCGCTTCAACAGATTTCACTATTATTTCACTTTATCTGTATGACGTCAGATTTGATATGCCGAGGGGGCTCAGAAGGCGGGATGGGAGGTAGAAGGTCATCACAAGAAAGGGCGTGAGGGCGCCGGTGCTTTTAAAGCCCTTTACATTTCACAAATCTTCAATATTTAAAGCTGGGTCAAGTGACGTCCATTATGGAAAGTATAATTTTCAATTTAAGTATAATTATATATATAATTTTCAGTTTAAGTATAAAGATATACTTTGTAACGTAAACAACGTTTTATAAAAATGAAGATAGAATAGTGAGGCCAGTCGTGGGGCAGAGGTACAAGCGTATGATTGTAAACGTGACAAATTGTGGGTTTGATTCCCATTCGAGTTTCATGTCCTTAATGAAAATTCATAAAATATTTAATATTTTCCCCGCTCTGGTGTCGAGGTAAAATATGGCGTTGAGTTCCGCAACTGCTAAATTATAAATATTCATTATCAATTCATATTGTGTTTGGTCGCGTTGAACTAATGAGTGATGAAATAGTGACTAAAAAGATTTATGATGGAAACGTGAGCGGTAAGAGAGGTAGGAAGAGCCCTCGGTTAGGCTTAGCATTTTCACGTAAAAAGCATGAGGACTTAAATGTATTAAAAAGGTTTATGACATTGGACGAGGTGAAAGAGGTATGTAGACACCATAGGTGTTAGGCACTACGTTCTCTCTGACTACTCCTCTAGGAGGTAGCGTGAAGCTAATTCAGTAAGTATCATATATCATAGGTTTACAATAACACGTCGATCGTCGATCGTCAAGAGACAGGTATCATACGATATTTGTGGAATGTTAGTGAAGTGAAGGCAACATTTTCTAAATTGAACGATACTTGTAGAATCTTATAAAGCACTATTATACTTACTTTTTGTTAAATGACTAAAGCCTAATTTAAGGATTTTGTTAGTTTTAGTCACAGCGCAGGCACACAAGCGTGCGACTAAATGCGCGACAGATTGTTGGTTCTCCCACTTGAGAAAATGAAATACGTATTTAATATTATCATTTCCTCTCTACAAGTACTTTGTAACGAGGCCAAGTGTTGGGTTGAGTTCCGCCACTTAACACGCAAATGCCTTCAGAATTCAGCGAAAAGTGGGGAACGGTAGTTTCTTAATGGTAGTGTCTTATTCGCAACCGTATCTCGATTGGTGCAGGAACCTAATATATGTAGTCAGAGTCGTCGCTCTGTTGTCAGATTTTTCATTCAAAGTCATACATGAGGACCAATATATCTAAGTTATGTTTTGTTACAAATATATCTAGGTTATGTTTTATTTGCTAGTTTTTTTTTTGCTTGCATAATGTTTTTTTTAGTGTTATATTATATTAATATTTAATTTTCTTTTCTTAATTTGATATTAAAGTTATGAATTATTGTGCCTGTAATAAACTGTCACAAAATACAGTACTATTATTGTTTCTTTAACATTCACTAAAAGTATTCACATGTGCTTCGCAATCTTTCCAAATGAAATTTGTAAGAGGTATCGCATATCCCTGGGGATGCTAAGCCGAAATTCTGGTAACAACTGAAATCTATCAAATAAGAAATATTTTCGAACTCGTATAAATTGTTTCAACATTTTTTCTTATAGAATAATAAAGTTGGATTTTATAAGTTTTTATTCTTTTTAGTCTATGGAAAGAAAATGTACAAGCTACGCGTATTCCAACTTTATTTTTTTAAAAAAATATTTACAAGATAGAACATCTTTTATAATTATTAATTATATAGTTTGACATAGAAAGTACTGTGGCAAAATTTTTATACAACTGTTTGAATTTATAAGAACAAATTAGTTACGTATCCACATTTTTTTTCACATTTCATATAGCAAAGCAAATTTATACCTAATAAATAACCTAGTGTTAAAAACTACGTTCGCCGCGTTCCGCCCGAATTCAAAACAGTCTGTCCCAATGCATCACAATGACTTCAAATTGCATGTGTGTAATTTTATTTTAGCTTCACGCTTCATATATCCTGCATACATCAGGGTAGACAGAGGGAGCGAGTGTTAAGACACTCCGTTTCCCAATTTCCGAAGAATATCTGAAGGCATTGCGTGTTGAGTGAAGGAACTCAACGCCGCGCTTTGCCTCGACATCAGAGCGAATAAATGAAAACATTGAATATTTAATTTCTCTAATCTACAATCTGATATTATTATTAATTTAATAATTACAAACTGTAACTAATAAAGCTTATAGCACAACATTTAAAACAACACTCTTATAATAGACGATCCCGAATGAAGGTTTTAGTAGACCTCCTTATATCTATATTATTCAGGTGTAAGCTGACAACAAAATAGGGTCGTTTTGGGACTAATTCACATATTTACTTTTTATATCAAAGCCACTTGCTATTGTATTTTTGGTCAGTTGTTTTAACGAGTGTCATTTATTTTAAATGAACGTATTTTAACCGGATTAATCGCGTATATTTAAGGTTTTACATTTTGAAAACCCGACGTTTCGAACACTTTGCAGTAGTCCGTCCGTGCTCACGGGCAGTGTCCCCGTGATACCTGCCTGTAAAAAATCCCGTATACTAGACATACCCGTGAATGTATAATACCAAATATACGTGATTAAACCGGTTAAGATAGTTTCATTTGAAATGTATAATAATCGTGAAATTCAAAGAACTTATTGAGTGTAATTTATGTTTATTTATTTAAACTTCGTATAATTCAGAGAATAAACCAATATCAATGAAATGTATAATTATTATTTGAATATTATTATAATAGTAATTACTGTTATAATGTCTAATTACTATTGAGGCCGTCGGCCATTGGCCCAGGGGTACAAGAGTGTGATTAAAACGCGACGGTTGTGGGTTCGATCCCCACTAGACGGAATGAATTATTATTTCTTAATATTTTAATTTCATCACTCTGGCACCAAGGCCAAAAGTCTGACGTTGAGTTCCGCCACTCAACACTCAATGCCTCGAAAAAATCGTTAAGAAAAGTCTTATCACTATGTTCCCACTGCCTACCCTGCTGTGTGCGGGATAGAGCGTGAAGCTTTTTTATTATTAATATAATTTATAACCAGCCAATCGAGTATTTTCTGAAATCTCTTAGATTTACAGACAATTGTCAAATAATATGTAAATATGGTTCAATATTTACAATTATATTATCATATACTCTCTGGTAGGTGTTCGATTGAAAAACAAAAGGGTTGTTATATATAGAATGACTGCTTATTTAACATGATTATAATATTTCATTTAACTACTTTCCAATAAGCTCACTGCTCATCGAAGAAAATAGATTAATATATTTATACTTGACCTTCTCTTACAAGGGGTTTTTTATAGTCCGTGCGCCTATACTATATTCAAAGTTAAAAAGTTTTAATATATATATTTGTTATTTATTTTATTATTTAAAGGTTATGTATTAAAAAACTTCATGTTATTAGACTATGTCCGTCCGTCTCTCTGATCGCAATTTATAATATTAAATAAATTATTGTGTAAATCATATATGCGTGAATAAGCAGATAGATAGTAGTATCTAATATTTTACCAAAAGAAGATTTTGCCACAATATTTTTAGAACAAGGAGAAAAATTGCAATGTTATGATATATTGTCCAACTTGGCAAGCCAAATACTGGAAAACAATTAAATAAGACACTACGCTTCCTTAGTAAAGATGTTAGAGAATCATAAAATTTGAAATATTGAAAAAAAATTTTTTAAACAACCATAATATAAAACTCATATTAGGTAAAGTCCTCAGGTTCTTTACAAATGTATAAAACTCATTTGAATTAACTTCTGATTTTATTAAAATGTGGTGGTGGAAAGTCTTTTCTCAAATTCCGTGATAATATTCCGCAAATCACATTTTCTTTGTTTTTATCGCTTTCATTCTATGTTAATTTATACATTATGCAAAATATTCTTATTTATGAATTCGTACCTGTATTCCATAGGCCTGGTGCGTCCGGCGGGTGTGCTGTAGTTGACAGACATCTCGACGGCAACTGTCTCGTCCAGGGGCTGCGTTGGCACCGCCTGTACAAAACATTCATTTTTACATACAACGTAAAAACTCATGAAGAAAAATACTATAAAAAACTCTGTAAAAACATATAATATAGCCTTAAGTGTCATATTAAAATAGAAATTATAATTGTGTATATTTATTTACTTCAATACAGATATATATTTTTTGTATTACAGTTTATTTTTGCCTCATTTCATAAGCTGTTTCTGCGAAGTGAATGAAAATAAATGTTTAAGCGAAGCCACAACTTTAAAGTTTATTTTGTTACAAACTTCCGAGCAAAGTAAATCGTTTCATAAATAAAGTAAATATTTATATTTTAATAGTTTAAAGAAGATGGATGCTTATAAAAAAAATATGAGAATATTTTAATGTAATTAAAAGATTATGTATCTTAAAGCTAGTATAACTAAATATTATAATAAACTTGTTTGTAGCTTTTAAATTAACAACAAAGTTTTGTATCATGAGTTTTTTTCCCAGTCACATTGAGTGTAATCGAATAATTTAGGCCATGTCTTGTTACCTACAGACCGGGTTATAATCTATAATTCCATACGATTTCGACGATGTGATGTGCTGACGATGAACTATATGTGACGTCAGGTTTCGCCACACAACACGCAGTCCCAAAAGTAAATGGAAAATTGAGACTAAATGAAGTAATATTTTCCAGCGTTCTGTCTTTTTATCTTCCTTTGTCTAATATTACGAATGGACAAAATCAATTCAATTTCTATAAACCTCTTGGAATAGTAAGTAATACAAAGATATCGAGGCTCTACAATACAGGACGGCTAACTATTGCTTATGATAACAAAATCGATTTTCCCAATATAATCCGAATTATCGAATGTAAGCCCGTATTGTGATATAAATATGATGATCTCAGTATAAATCAACATAATAGAAGGATTGGCGTATGAAGTTCGTATAGCGAGTTCCTAATTAGCTTCACTAGGCGAGTTGAAAGCGTCCGTGAATAATTAAAGCGCCTCCGGACCGGACCCTCATCTAATGTTACGCTTCGCTTCGTTTCACGTCACATATAAAACCATATATGCTCACTTTTGTACCGAACTTTTGCTAGTTTCTGTATTGACTAATGTTAATCCGAGTAATTTTATGAAGCACTGTAACTATTAATTGATGAAATAAAATTAAATAATGGTGTTAAGTTCGGAGCGTTGTAAATTAAAATGTGTATACACTAGCGACCCGCTCTCGGCTTCGCCCGCTTGCACTACATAATTATTAATTTACTAATTTGCATTACTTTCGTTTCGTTTTAATAATAATGTAATTTTAAAATAATATCTATACCTAACAAAGAGAAAAGCTGACAAAATTTAAAAAAATACATTGTTATTGGTCCTATTATGTTATTTAATGCCACTAATAACATTTTTATTATATATCTTTCATGTACAGACACTGATCCTTTACGATTTTATTATAATTGTAGAGTAAGGATAAAAAGAAAAGAAAGATGAATGCTGTGGAGATGTGATCTCTTTGGATAAGGGGAGTCAGCTTAGCTGATCGAATCCGCAATGAAGAGATACACAGAACGGCAGATACTAGCGAGGTTGTCACGGTAAGAATGAAGAAGATCGTTCTCATTTGGTTTTAGGACATCGAAAGAATGAGTGACATCGAAAAAAAAGCAAAAAAGATTTATGACAGAAAAGTGAGCGGTAAGAGAGGTAGGGGCAGACCTTCGAAAACACAGTATCAAAGGTACTATAACTATACGATATATAAAGAGGTTGATGACAGTGGACGCTTTAAGTTTGGCGCTCCGTTCATACAGTGTGAACCTAAGTAAATATTTCATAGCACACTCTTTAGAATATAATTTATAATGGTAATAAATTCCCAGAATATATTATGTACTTCACGCCTCGTATATTGTTGCCGCAAATGACAGTAGAAGTGCTTTGTTTCTCTCCTACAATATCCAATAGTAACTGTTGTGTTACGGTAAAAATATTGAGTAATAAAGATATGAGTCCTTTCTTAAAATTTATATTATATTGTTATATACAAAACATTTTAACTCTAATATAGAAAAAATAATAAAAGTATAAACATATATCGTGAATACACAATATGAGCACACAGTTCAATCATAAAGTTCATAATATGTACATAGATATATACGTGATTGGGATATTTGTGCCGCGCTCGCCTCGCCGTACGTCATTGAGACGAAAAGATTCTCTTTTGAAATTATGTATTTGTATAAAGGATCCCTGCAGAAATAAATTAGTTTTTTTTATGAATATGAAATATGAATCCTTTTTTATAATTGACATTTTGTTTTGTTCATATTAACATTTCATTTTTTTGTATTGAACCACTAACTGCGTGTGTCTTCTATATAATGAAACGTGACATTACCGAAATGATTAGCTAACTGGCACACTCAGAACGCCATATCCAAAGAACTAGAACTATTGTTACAATAAGATCTAGACCTCCAAACCTGAAGATATATCGATATTCTATCCTACTATATTGTAAATGCCTTCTACTTTATTTCATTCAAATTTTATTTGATCATAGAACTGGAAAATTTGCTTAGGAATCCTTTGAGAATGCTAATGCTAATATATCGAGCGCCCATTGCGAAAATAACTTTTCTTGAAGATATTTTCTTTCAAAAAAAATCATGAAATACAAATATTTCTTTAGTAGATTATTGAGTATTTATTTGTTGAATGGTAAGAGTTGAACATTTATCTATATAATATTTTCAAAATAATATGATTATTTTTGTATACATAATAGTATATAAATATAACTTTAGGGACAGTCGTAGCGCAGGGGTGTAAGCCTGTAACTGTAAACGCGACAGGTTGTTGTTTGTACTGTACTCGAAAAATGATTAATTACTTTGCTCTGGTTATGCGACAAATCGCGGTGGTACAAAGGAACTTCTTCTCATTGATACAGAGATAAGCCAATAGGTAAGACGGAACAAATAAAATCTCACTACTGCTTGGATATATTATAAGAAGGCATATATGGACTTGTATGGACTGGGATCTTTTTGTGTATCCAACTAGAAAATTGTGATATTCCTGCAGCGTCTGAATCGAGTCCCGGTGAGTCCCTCAGACATATTGTCTCTGGTTGTTCTAATTTTGCCAATGGTGAGTATTTGCATAGACAAAATCAAGTAGCCAAGATAATACACCAGCAACCTTCTCTTTAATATGGTCTTGTGGAATTAGAGGTGCCTTATTATAGGTACAAACCCACATCTGTTCTTGAAAAAAAAAAATTATTACTTACAGGTATATTGTTGCCAATAGACTTAATATAGTACTAATAGACCGATGGCGCGCCATGCAGTGATTGTTGACATTACTATCCCACATGATGACAATCTCGAGAAGGTCGTAAAAGAAAAATTGTTTAATACTTATTAAGAAAACGTATAAAAATTTGAACGTAGCGGGACTCGAACCCGCGCCTCCTGGAAACCGACCAGGCGCTCTGACCACTAAGCCATACGTATGATACGTTTTCTAAATAAGTATTTTCCTTTCCTAAGTGTGGAATAACACTTTTAAAATGTTTAAAAAAATTGTTTAAGTATCTAGACTTAGCCCGTGAGATTACTGCCATGTGGAATGTCAATGCGACTACCATTGTGGCCTGTAGTGGTGAAACCACTAACGGCTAACGGCTTAATATCAAGAACCGGATGCACAAGGCAGTTTTACAATGAGATTTTTTTTTTAATTTTTGAGACAAAATATAAAGCTTACCATAATCATAAGATCAGTCTGAAGCCTCGAAACCGCCGAAATAGACACCTCCGTTTCCGTCTGCTTCCAACGCAATATACTACCCGCTGCCACCACCTCGCCTTCTAGACCGAAGCTCTCGTCTTCCTTTATATCAATCACATTACTATCGACTTCTATAATTCTAAGATTCTCAGGCACGTTTGGATCATATTTTAAGTAGTTATCCTGACGATTGTCTAATTCAAAGTGCTTTGAATGATATTTTAGTTCCAAAATTGGTCTGTCTCGTCGGCGTTCCCGTATTGCAATGTTTATTGGCACTGGTGTAGAGATGTGCACGGAAAGTTGGTTTGCTTCGTGTGGTATAACCGTGAGCCGCGTCCATCCTGATGTTGTGAATATAAAATGCGTTATTTGTATAAAAAATAACTTATTATACATATTTATAGTTAATATTCAACTTAGCCAGCTTTAATATGTATTTATATAAAAGTTATAATATACTTGTACAGTATTAAGTAAGTGTTTTATTTATTTACTTATTAATGTTACATGTTGTTAAAAGTATGAAAATTAGCTACTTAAACAATTTTATATCGTTCTAGCAAAACACTCCATTCTACGCTTTCCGCTTTTCGCACAACTATTCATAGATATTCAGGGATAGTTGATTGAAGTTTCAGCCCAAATTCGAGACATTTTGTGAACAGCAGAAATCGTAGCAGCTTTTTGTCTTACCAGAGCAGGAAAATAAAAAAAAATCCTCCGAATGGAGATCGAACCCACAACCATCGCCTTTATACTTTGATATTGGAAATGCAATAAAATATGATAAATAAATAAAAAGATAGGTACAATAAATTTCAACCCCTTTCATAACTAGGTTATTTATTATTTATTATATTAATATAGGTATTACCTTTGTTGAGCTGACGTGTGTATATATGAGTGTTATTGTTACAGTAGCCATCAGGACACCAGTTACAAACTGGGTCGGTTCCATTGCATTGCCCTTTTACACACGTGCCCTGTAACATTATTTTTATTTGTATTACATAGTATCTGATAGTTAAATATCTGTAGAATATTGTCTCGCTCAGAACTTTGATGATGTAACTATGTTGGAAATAGTTTATGTAACAATTTATAGGAAACTGTTTCTCTAAGTAATATAATTTCTTAACTATGAACTATAAATTTTATCTTCGTTATTCACGAAGAAGGTTGGAGGGCGCATGCCGAATAGATGCCAAAGGTTTATAAGCAATATTTATTTTCTTTCTTTCTCATCATGCATGATCCTGGCTAGCACCGACCTCAACAATCAATGTGAGATCTACTCTTGGTTTTCTTTCCCATTCAAGAGAAAGTATGTTAATACTTTAGAAATATTATTTTTTCCTTATCAGTTACTTTTGTTATTCTAAGCATTTTTGGTAAAAAACTTCATCTTTATAAAATATGAGTTTTATAAAAAAAATATACCAGCTCACAGAATAAAACAAAATAAAATATTTGATATTTATACCTGATAACAAACATCGTAAGGTCGCTCATAGCTGCATGACGTTCCATCTGGTAGTGGTCCAAAGCTGGTAGAATTTCCGCCTCCATAGTCAACGCACCATATTTCACAATTCTTGGATTCTTTGATAAAGAAATACAGACAGTTAACTAATATATACAAGTTATTAGAAATTTTTAAACAAAAAATTAAGGTGTGTTTGTGGGTTTAAATTCACTCTGCTGAACTTTATTATAATATTGTGATCCTCTGATTTGGCTAAACAAAAGCTCTGTCAATTAAAAACGTTTATTATATGTAATGATAAATAAAATAAAAAATATTTTGTAGTTTAAATAAAAATTGCGAGAAGATGTAAAAAATAAAGAGCTAAAATCTTTTCAAGACATATATTTTTAACCACCGACGCAATAAGAGGAGTATTATAAGTTTGATATGTATTTCTGTCTGTGTGTGGCACTGTAGCTCCTTAATGAATAAGTCGAAAGTGCTATTGTTTCAGTCGAAGCCATCACTGCGCTTGTTCTACGCTATGTTTTATGAAAATTAGATTATCAGCTTAAAAGCTACACACTTACACTTGGCCAAGACGACGACGTAGCAATTTTGTAGACATTTTTGTATTTGGGGTTTTTTTTATTAGTGATTCTTTATGAGTGATTTTACTTATATATATATATATATATATATATATATATATATATATATATATATATATATATATATATATATATATATAACGTTAAAAATGTTAATCTTTTATTATTTTCTAATCTTTCGCATTTTTAAGTAAGTCAAAAAAAACCTAGAACAAGGGTCATTATTATTGTGATTATCTATTACTACACAACCTTCTTCTGTCATTTAAAAATATTTTATTATAACAGCATTTAGCATAATATTTATGAGGCTGTATAATTTCCTCGAATGTCTTCTTAGAATAATAAATAATGAATTTCAACAAGGCCCCAAGTCCTAATCTCCTGAGTGGCAGTACAGGGGAGGAGACGTTATAATTATTATCAAAGCGCAAAGAAACATTTGTTCATACTTATTAATTTTAATAAATGAATTAGCATATTATATTCCATTATAACGACATTTTTGTATTTAAGATATGTGTCTTTTTGTGTAAATTACAACAACATTTTTTTCGTCAACATTTACACATAGTGTCAATACAGTATTCTTCATTTTCGTACTTTTTTTTTATTCACCCAACGGCGCGATTTGATTTACTCTGGGGAATCAATTATTTTTATTTTCCCCAGATCGGGGAAACACATATAATTAATTCCCCTGAGTAGGTTTCGCGGGAGGCAAGATGAGGCCACTCGCGTTTACAATCAGACGCCATCCGTCTGCGCCACGATGGTCTCAATTAAAACAATCTAAAAAATATAATGGAAATATGCGTAATGGTAACTATCTTTCGACGGGCTGTATATATGCCTGTAAAAAATAAAAATAAAATCTCACGCTGTATCCCGCACACAGCAGGGTAGGCAGAAGGAACCTAGTGCTAAGACACTCCGTTTCCAACTTACCGCCGAATTCTGGAGGCATTACGTGTTGAGTAGCGGAACCCAATGACACGCTTTGTCTCGTCACCAGAGCGAAGAAATGAAAATATATATTTAAATAATTATTTCATTTCCTGTAGTGGGGTCGAACCCACAACCAGTCGCGTTTACAGTTAAGCCCTTGTGCACCTGCGCCACGATGGCCTCATATGATGATATATGCTTGTACAGAAGATATAAATTAAACTTTATTCAATAAGTCCTTTACGATTCTTCGTGAGTTTAACATAAACTGTCAATATTATTATCTACGACGGAAGATACTACCGGCTTAGAAGGCAGCTGTGAGTAAGTTTTGAGATTAAAAGTAATTTAGCAGGGCAAAAATGGGGAACGGACGAGTGTAGAGAGAGCAGAGACATTAATTTCCCTATTGCCTTCTGCTATTTGTGATATATAGCAAAAAAAAGAAACTTTAGAGGGAAATGAAAAATGTATTTTATTATTTTTCTGTTATCAATGTGCAAGAGATAATATTTCAAAAAATCCTACACTAATAAAACATATATTCTGTAATCAGTACGTCAAATAATTATATAAAACGAAAACTGAGGTAAGTTAAACTAAGACGTAAAATTACGTTGATTGTTATAAAATAATTTAATTAACCAAATTCCGTTTCCCAAATAAATGAACATACGAGTGAAATGGGGAACGGAGTGTCACTAGGGAACCTCTGCTTACCCTGCTTTATGCGGGATAAGGGTAAGAATCTGATTTTATAATTAAAATATAGTACCCGCTTATAGGATTTGCTTAATAATAAGGAAGCCAATTGATTTGTATGCATTTCTAGGCTGGCGATGACAATTTGAATTAATGACTTGTCCGCAGGTCATGTCTAATTAATGGCGTCGTAATGCTAAAGGAATACCAATAAGACTGTTGAAGAGGCCAGTCGTGGCGCAGGGGCACAAAGTGTGACTGTAAAATCGGTTGTGGGTTCGATTCTCACTCGAGGAGATTAAATATTTATTTTTATTTATATTTTCATTTCTTCGCTCTGGTGACTAGGCAAAGCGCGGCGTTGAGCATCGCCACTCTACACGCAATGCCTTTAGAATTCGGTGGAAAGTGGAGAACGGAGTATCTTAACACTAGGTTTCCTCTGCCTACCCTCCTGTGTGCGGTATACAACGTGAAGATCATTTTAAATTTTCAATAAGACTGTTACATACATACACATACATACGTGACCAATTGTCTAATCTAAAGTATAATTATTATGTGAAATCAACGAATTAACATACATTTTTATTTTTCATCTTTAAATTAGTTATAATTTGCGGGTTAAGAAAAGCCTTCCGCCGATGTTTTTTCAAAACTTTATTTCAGATACTGTGGGTGGAGAAAACAATATCACGTTCAATAAGAAAATGTGATGAAAATATATAGATATTTTATATGCATATTTTCCCTAACATACCCAATTTATTTTAATCCATTTTCCAATATATTTTAATCCACTACTATATAAAACATAGTTCAGTTCACTGTGAAGAACCTAAGGCGCTTCCTCATTTTTAAGCTCACAAAAGAGCTTCTGGAGTAAAAAAGTAAAAAAAAGAACAAAACCTACCTTCGTGACGTAAGTAAGGTATTAGGTGGCTGGCGCGGCGGTAGCAGGCGTCGGCGCGGGGGTCGCGGGTAGCGCAAGGGGTGCCCGACCAGCACGTCGCGGCTTGCGAGCCGGCACCCTCGCATGCGCTGTCCTGTGCACTTCTGTGGATTATTTTGTATTGTGAGTTTTAAAATTCTTTGTCGTATTCGATACTTTATATTAGGATAAGTTTGAGGTTTATTAGTTTTTTTTCCACATATTGTCTGTTGTGTGAGAAATAATTAATGAAAATATTAAATACTTCATTCCTCCTAGTGGGAATCGAACCCACAATAGACACGTTTACAGTTGCACACTTGTGCCCCTGCGCCACGTGGCTCAAAAATATTATATATTTTGATAAAATTAATGATAAACAACAAAAATGTAATCATCACCCAGCATGTCCACAGTGTCTGACACGTGTGCGTAGCCCATATCCACATTCCGCACTGCATTTGGTCCACTCGCCCCATTCTCCCCATTTAGCCGGTTTTTGTTGTACAGTTTCTTTCTTTTCAGGAGTATGGCCAGGCATCGGCTCACAGACGCGATCGACACACCACTAGATAGAGAAATTAATATATTGATATTTATATATACGAGTGGTATCGATACCCATCACTACCATTCCCACTTATATAAAACAAGTGATCAGTCGTGGGCAACCTTACCAGCCCGGTGACGTTGTCAAGACCAGTCCAGGTCAACAGCAATAAAGTAAAAAACAGATCGTGGGCAACCAAATTTGCCAGTCGGTCGTCGTTTGGGAAGTTGGTTGGTGTCAATAGTGTGAGTTCGTTGTATTTTATTATATTTATCATGTCATTTTATGTTTGAAACATAACGATTGTTGAATGGTTAGTAGTTTTGTATTTCTTATTAAAGTGAATTACTGTTAATTCTGGGTAGTATGGAATTATATTAATCTCGGATCATCGTACATTGTTTTATTTTTTATATTTACCGCGTCTTATTTCTAATAATATATTATTAAATTTTATTTTATATCCTTCATAAATAACACATAGTACCTTAACATTTATATTGTTACTAGAACAGGGAAATGAAAATAAGTGGTTCCCCCGGGTGGGAATCGAATCCATTACCGTCGCGCTTACAATCAAATATTACAGAAATGTATATACATAATTACAAAATATTTTTAATATACCAGTATATTACATAGCACACATTATATTATGCTCATTCTTATTTAACTTTTTATTACACAGTATTCATATAAGGTAAGCGAATTTGAAGGACGCTTTTATAAAATAATTCTCTAGCTTTAGTAAGCATTGCGGGAACTAGGAACTAAAAATGAAAAACTCTTATTTTCTTAGTAACTCGCCGCAGTTGTTTTCATTTTAAGAAGATTAAACTCGGACTTTGAAGAATACATTCTGAAGATCTTGTTTTTCAACATTGTATTAAATTTCTTACCCCGAACTTCATAAGCCTTTCTTTTAGAATATTTCTGTATAATACGATTTGTAATATCATTGCCATTGTTACAGCTGGTTCGTAACAAAGAATAGCTATCTTATAAGAATTGGTATCTAGAATGAAAATAAAATTAAATACCTACATTATATAATAAATAAAAATATTATTTTGAATAGTATTTTTTTTTTGTTTCTAAAGTAGATACATAGTTAAGTCATTAAAATATCTACGAATTATCACCTCTTCAATGAGTAGCTTTGTCAAAGGTTACCAAAAACATTAGATATTCCTAAAGAAGCTGACCTTTGGCCGCAAGCCAGGAAACAGAGACAGAACAAAGAGACACGCACCTAATGAAGTCATAAAATTAACGTTTTCACCGTGACTATACAAAAACCTTCGAATATTATGAGAATGATGCCAAAAACAACAAAGTTGATCGGCAAGGTCGTTTTGGAAGTCTTACTTTGTTTATAAATTTGATTTCACAACTCTATTAAACATTTAACGCCAGTCGTGGCGCAGACGCTAAGTGTGACTGTAAACACGACAAGCTGTGGGTTCGATTCCCACTCGAGGAAAGTTAATTTTTTTATATTTTGATTCTCGAAGCGCGTCTTTGAGTTCTTAACAGAGCCACTTAACACGCAATATCTCCAGAATACGCCGGAAACTGGGAAACGGAGTGTCTTAACACTCGATTCTCTCTGGCTACCCTGGTACACGGAGAGCGTGATGCTATTAAACATTAAATCATCTACCTTATAGGGATTGATTTGTCCATTCAAAACCTTAGAATGACTACATCCATACATACAGATATGTACATATATATATAAATTTTATTCATTTTCGTCTCCGCACTCGGGCATATGGGAACTGGAAACATATTCATAAAAGGTTTTATTGCATTAATGCGTGCTCACGGGCGTTAAAAATCGCTGATGGAATCACAAACAGTATGCACATTTTGCACGAGCGCCGACCGCTGTAATCGATTGTGCATTCATAAATGTGTGGGACTTGTAGGAATTACTTTATTCATTCAGTGGTTGGTATGAATGTAACTAATTTCGATGGTTTTGAGTTCGAATCCTGGTAGAGGGTTTCAAATTATTGTATTTCAACACCATTGCAATTACTAACCATCTCAACTCACGTGAAGTGAATTTAAATGTGAAAATATATTTCGAAATATTTTAGATGACATATTATGCTGACGATTGAGTTAATTATAGGCTAGGAAATAAAATAGTAAATTTAAATAAAAATCAGCTTCACGGTATATCCCGCACACAGGAGGGTAGGCAAAGGGAACCTAGTGTTAAAACACTCCGTTCCGACTGCTGAATTCTGGAGGCATTGCGTGTTGAGTGGCGGAACTCAACGCCGCGCTTTCCCTCGATACCAGAGTGAAGAAATGAAAATATAAATCTAAATAAATATTTCATTTCTTCGAGTGACGATCGAACCCACAACCAGTCAATTTTACAGTCACACTGTGTGCTCCTGCGCCACGACTGGCTTCAATCTTTCTTACTATCCTTTAATTTTAATACGCACAAATGACAATAATAATGTGAATACTAGGTCATAGGAAATACTCGACTTTGGAATAACAAAGTGCAGATTCTGAGCATGCCTTGAACATACATAACATAAATTATGTATCATCTTGTACTAAAGCTTATTCATACTAGTCGATAGAATAGTAATGAAAACTATTTATATTTGTTAAGAACAATTAAAGAAATTAATAATATTTATTTTTTAATTATATATATATATATATATATATATATATATATATATATATATATATATATTGTACTGTTTAAAATCCGCTATTTTCGAAATTAATTTTATGAGCTTTATGTCGGTTTATTTAGGAAACACCTAAAACCTTACAGGCAGATGGATAAAGCATGTAGCAAAGTTTAAAATATATATTTATTGAATAAAACTTAGGCCCCTACTGTATTTAGTGGTTAGAACCTTTTATCATTGTGACCGTAAGCCTTTTATCGTTGAAACTAAAATATTTAGAGTTTTAGAGGTAATAGTTTAGTGTTTCAGAGAGTAAGATAGTTTAATTTGCAACGCATGAATTCTTATAATAAGCCATCGTAAGAAAATCTTTCTTATAAGATATTTGATAGAAAATTTTATAATAACTAAACTTTCGACAACCTTGCGTTAATATAACTCGAAGCTCCTACAAAGAAAAGCGCGCACCTTATTTTCTTTTACATTATATCTGTTCACTGTCGTTGGTTATGAAAATAATAAGAAAGCACAAGCACAGGCACCATCCCGCCCCTACAACGTGAATTCCAATCAGAACGCGGATGCGACAGTCTTCATGGAACCCTCCAAGACTTGAGAGCGATCTGAAGGTGCTTGTTAGGCTTTATAAAATAAAACGGACGTAAGTGTATGTTTTCCTTGTATTTCATTAAAATGAAAAACTTATAAAATTAAAGAATGTATTAAAATTCTCCCTAGTCACTTGTCATCCTTGATACACCTTTATTCGCTTCACACTGTATCCGGCAAATAGCAGGGCAGGCAGAGGGAACCTAGTTTTAAGGCACACCGTTTCTACTTTCTCCCTAATTTTTTGTGTTGAGTGGCAAAACTCAACGCTGGGTTCTTGCCATGATGCCAGAGCGATGAAATGAAAATATTAATAAATAACATAAAAATTCCCTGACCACTCAGGGAGCCCACAACCGTCGCGCTACAGTCATACCTTTCTGCCCCTGCGTTACGACGGCCTCAGAATATCTATGTATAGGTAAATATATGCATACAATATGGTGCATCTTCCGGTTTATAGCACGTGCTATTTTGGAACACTAACCGTGAACTGTGGTGAAACTAAGGTATAGCGCGCATTGGTGACTTTTGTCACCGTGACTGTTGCGTCACTGTCACCGTGTACATCACCCTAAATGAAGGTGCGCGCATTTGGATACGAGACAATTGGGTGACTTTTTGTCCGCGGGGGATGGCAACACGCCCGTGACGCAACTGTCACCGCGTCCATAGGTTTGTATGCCCGTGCGCGCATTAGAAACTAAATGTCACCTCCACCTTGCGGTTTACATACTAGTCGTCTTCCGCATAAACAAGAAACAGCAGCTTGCAGCTCCGAATTTTAATTTCAAGAATGGCGTCAATTTCATGTCCAAGGCAAAACGTGTGTTTTCATGAAGATGAAATAGACAACGACATACTGATTGATTAAATTGAGTTGAGGCCGTATCTCTATGACAAATCCCTAAACGATTATTTTTTCTACGTTTGCTTTTTTTTCTATTTCTTAATATAAGTGCAAAAGGCAACCATCTCTTGGAGATTAATTTTTTCAAATGTAAAAAATTTCGTCACTGTCACCGCAAGTGCGCGCAGTCGCGAAAAGTATGGTGACATGACAGTGGCAAAGAATTTATTGTCACCCTGACAATGCGCGCTCTCCCTAATAGTGAACTACTTCTAAATACAAACAAATTCGTTGTGCTGACGCTAATTTGGGAGTTCCCGGAAAACAAACAAAGCAATGTTAATAAATGAAAATTGTTGTATTTACAATGAGGAGCTTATTCGTTTGTTTTATTTACGTCTGAAATGCAAGCGTCTAAAATTCGTTAATACATTTTTAAAATAGTAAAAAAAGGGAACAATAAAAATGAGAACATTTCATTACTTGTGTATTTAAAAGCAGAGTTAATCTATATACATATAAAATAAAATTTCAAATGATAGCTGTCTGTACATGGAAGATATATCATAAAAAATATTATTGAGGACTTTTATCAATATAATAGAACATAATACAAGTAGTTTTCATTATTGAGTTTTGGCAAACTTTCCACAACATTTAATGTAAATTGCTACTAAATAGCTGTTTCACTGTTTTCTTTAAAATGATAATGTTATTAGGACACTAAAATAATTCAGATTAGAAAACAAATAATTGCGTTGTTCAAGCATGTGAGTTTGCGAGTGGGTCGCTAGTATAGTAAGTATAAAGGTAAAAAAACCGGACAAACGCGAGTGGGGCTGGCTAACCAAGAGAACAAAAATTTAAAAAAAAAATCTAAAATTGGAGGTCTCGAGTTTTTTCTCAAATTCAAGCTTAGCCAGAGCCCTCTAATCGATCGAATAGTGAGATATCAATCTCACTTCAACTAGCGACTTTACTATCACATTTGACTATTATTTTTTATTATTTTACCAGAAATGTATAGTTTTCAAATTTTTCCTGAAGTAAAGTAGCTGCACCCTATTAATTTTGATTCCATTTATAGTGTCGAAATACACGTTTTTTTGCGATATACATCGTCATATCTTTTTTTCAGATAAATGTAGAAATTACGTTTAGTAGAAACTTTTCAGGAAGTCATGGGGCTGTAGATCTGAGTATATAGTTTGAACTTAACTCGATATTTCTAAGCGATCCTGAGATAAATGCTTTTGATAGATAGACAGGCAGACAGACATATATCAAAGTGATTTTATAAAGTTTAGCTTTTTTTCCTTAAAAGGTACAGAACCCCTAAAAACAATGATTTATACTGTGTTGCAGAATTTAATGGATCTCTTTGTCTGTGTAAGGCACTAGAACAATAACTATGTAAACAAACATTACTCCAAGTAGAGTTTAAATCTGGAACCATGATACATAATTAGATACATACATACGTACGTACTAAGTCAGCCTTTAAAGACATTAATATATCAAAGTTAGTAGAAATGCACGTGCCAGCTACTATTAGTGGTAAATATATATACGACTCAATTTATTCGTATACATACTTAAAATAAATAAATCAGCTTCACGCTTTATCCCGAACACAGCTGGGTAGGCAGAGGGAACCTAGTGTTAGAGGGAACCTATTCTGGAGGCGTGATTGCGTGTTGAGTGAGTGGTTGGTTGTGAGTTGGTGAGTAATATAAATTTAAGTAAATATTTCATCTCCTCGAGTGGGGATCGAACCCACAGCCAGTCGGTTTTACAGTCACACTTTGAGCCGCTGCGCCACGACTGGCCTCAATATTCGTATACTTTGTTATTAAATTATTGCAGACATTCTAAGCTGCATCATATTCTTATTTCTGAAAGATTGATTTACTTAGCGGCAAACCTCTAGGAAATAAGATCGAAGACAATGGTTGAAATTTATTTGATCTCTAAGTCGGGGAGTTCTTTACTTCAGTTTTATATGTGGCCGTAAAAAATAAGGATTTTTACGACCCTTTCACTATTACTTTGAGGAATGTAAGTGATATTGTACATTTAACTTATATTTTTGAAAGTGTGTAATAAATTTTAATACAAGGCATATTTTTTTTCTTTTACTTAATTATTTTATTAAAGAAGCCCGTTTTAAAAACAGGCCTCTTTAATAAAAGAATTAATGGTTCAAAAATGAGTTTAGATTATAATAAAGAGACAGTCGTGGCCCAGAGGCGCAGTGTCACTGTAAACGTGACTGATTGTGGTTTCGATCCCCAGTGGAGGGAATAATTTATTATTTATGAATATTTTCATTTCTTCGCTCTGAAACAAGGCAAAATCCCGTCATTGAGTCTCGACACTCGACACTCAACACCTCGAAAAAATTTAATTTAGTGCAAAATGGGAAATCAGAGGGTCTTGACACTAAGTTCGATCTGCCTACCCCGCTGATTGCGGGATACAGCGTAAAGTTGATTTAATTGTTATTTTCTTAATTAATAATTTAAATACTTACATGGTTATTGCCACACGGCGTCCCCTCCATAGGCGGTGCCCGCTTGGACCGGCACACGTGTGGCACAGCCCTATGCGCACACCACAGCCGAGCGCACGCCGACCGCACTTTTACCGACTTGCATACCGAGAATCTGAGGAGTATTATTGCAAAAATGTTTTAAATACGATTCGTAAGTGCAATTGGAATCCTCCATACAGTGTAGGTACTAAAATTATGGTTAGATTTAACTTGTTACTTAGGAGTTATTATTCACACTTCCGTTCCCCACTTTCCGTCGAATTCTGGAGGCATTGTGGGTTGAGTGGCGGAACTCAGCGCCGCGTTTTGCCTTGTTACCGGAGCAGAAAATAAAGAGAGAAAATGAAAGTGTTAAATATTTCATTTCCTCTGGTGGGAATTGAACCAGCAACCTGTCGCGTTTACATTCAAAAGGTTATGACCCTGCGCCACAACTGGCCTCAGCTGGCTGATTGTCTATTAATAATACTTTTTATGAACACAAAAAAAATCTTGTAGGAATTTATAAAAATAATAAAAAAAAGTATAGTATTATAATTTTTTTAATATAAATTTAAGTAGGTTCGATTTCCATTCGAGAAAAAATATACATTCAAAATATTTACATATATTAATTAAACTCATAATATTTAAACTCGCGTTTTCTAATACTTGCAAAAAAATAATTAAAATCTGTATTTATATATATACTTGAGATAAAATAGAAAAGATAGGTAACTATCTAGTTGTTCAGAAATCGTCTTTTGAGAAGAGAATAGTCTACTATATATGTAATAAGCTGCCTCAGGATTCACATTCATTCTTTGTATTATCTAGTTATTCCGGATACTTTAACAATAAAAGTTGGAAAAGACTATGAAGTAAGAAGAAAAACTATATTTTTTCATAAAAACTTTCCTATTAGATAAATAAGATAACAAACCGAATACAATTTAAACGAAACAGAGAAAACTACTAAATCAATAGACTCTTATCTTTTGTTCGTAATAATTGGGAACATGTTCGACGTGAACGAGAAATTTCTGATACATATTGTTAGTTTACAACTAAGAAAGTTCTCAATATGGGTAAAGGGATGTACATCGACCATAGGTATATAGTGGGTTCTATTAACGGAAACTGAACAGTGTAATGGATCTTAATATGAAACTTATAGGTATAAACTGGTTTATGAGTTAACATGTCTCACTTTGTGCTTAACAAAATTTTGTTTTTTTTTCCTTGATTACAGCATTCCAGTTGAGTATATAAATTTATTTATTATTATAATTTTTGATACCCAAAAACTGTTTTTTTTCTGCATGAAAAGTAAATTTAAGCTTTAGTATGTTGGTTTAACGGCTAACGCCCTTGTCTGTCTAAGAGTTCGCGATTTTGACACAAGAAGTATCATCTATCTCATTTCGTAAAGTATTAAACGAGAAGTTTCTATTTGATTTAATGAGATAATTTATAAAAAATTATACATATAAGGCAACTATTATGATGAGAAATAAAACATATATATAATTTGTTATTTCCTAATTCTTATATGTGTCTAGAGGCCAGTCGTGGCGCAGGGGCACAAAGTGTGCCTGTAAATCGACTGGTTGTGGGTTCGATCCCTACTCGAGGAGATGAAATATTTATTTACATTTATATTTTCATTTCTTCGCTCTGGTGGGAAGCGCGGCGTTGAGTTCCGCCACTTAACACGCAATGCTTCCAGAAATTGGCGGAAAGTGGGGAACCAAGTGTCTTAACACTAGGTTCCCTCTGCCTACCCTGCTATGTGCGGGATACAGCGTGAAGCTGATTTAATTTTGATTTTTTTATATGTCTCTAATATCCAGCTATAACAAACAATGGCTAACCATATTAAAATTATAAAACTCCAATCCATAAAAAATGCAAATCGCAACTCGCATAGCATCTGTTGCACGGTGATATCGTTGATGCTCTCTTTTGTTTCAAAATTGACTACGGTATTCATTTTGCGCTTCGATATAAAAACAATAAAATCCATATTTTTTTTGTTACTTTTGAATGGTTAATATTAATCACTTTATAATTACATTTTTGTATAGGATAAATGTAAAATAGTAAAGTACGAGGCCGTCGTAGCGCAGCGGCACAAGGGTGTGACTGTATCGCGACCGTTGTGGATTAGATCCCGGGGAAACGTATTATAATTTATAAATAGGTTCATTTCTTCGTTTTGGCAAAAGACCGGCGTTTAGTTCCACCACTCAACACGCAATGCCTCAAAAAAAACCGACGGAAAGTGGAGAACGGTGTGTCTTAACACTAGGTTCCCTCCGCCTACCCAGCTACATGCGTGAAGCCGATTTATTTTATAAAATAGTACAGTATTTCCCAAAAAGATCAATAACAAAAGCCAATTATGTAGACGCACTCAATCAAAAGATCAAATGCTTAGCCATATAAATCACGACTTCGTTATCGGAGTGTGGAGTTATCGCAGAGAGCGTAGCGGCGTCTGTTTTATATCACCCTATACGCTTTATGGTGGCTGGATTCGTTTATTCAATATTGGTACGATAAAATTAGTATTATAAGGAATATTTCAGCATAGATATGGATAGCCAAGTTATTTGGTGTATTTTATTATATTCTTGCAAATACCGTCTGTGTTGACGATAAGAAATATAAAAATTAAAATTAATTAGGTACGATTATGTGAATTTTATTGTAGGAAGTCGTGTCGTGAAGCAGCAGCGCAGCGTTTGACTGTAAGGGTTATCATTGTGGGTTCGATTCCCATTCATGGGGAATGAATTATTTACATTTTTTTCGCTCTGGTAACAAGACAAAGCACGAAGTTAAGTTCAACTACTCAATCCGTAATCCTTCGGATTTGAGCGGAAAGTGGGAAACAAAGTGTCTTAACTCTAGGCTTCCTCTACCTATCCTGCTAAGAACTAAAAAAACCTAACAATTATTATAAAATTAGACGTATATAAAAGACGTGTGAATAGAAACCTCGAGTTAGCTACAATAAGTAGCTAGCAATCACTAAGTGCAGAACTCCAACACAAAGTGTACAACAGAAATGTACAAACAGTTATTAAAAGCTTTTCCGGTTTCACAAAATATTAACGCGACTTATGCATGATTTTATAATTACCGTAATGTATATATACATATTCGTATATGATTTCTACTGTTTTCATCATTATAACATGGCTAATGGCTATATTGAAATAGATATTTGTAGCAGGGTGAGCGTAGTGTTAAGACACTTCGCTCCCCACTTTCATTCAGTGTTGAGCGACGGAACTGAACGCCGCGCGTCTGGCTCGACTCTAGAACGACAAAACAAAACATTTCTTCGTTAATATTAAATATTCCATTTCTTCTAATGGGGATCGAACCTACACCCAGTCGCAGTTACAGTCATTGTCATGGCCACGACTGGCTGCAAAAGTTTTATTAATTTTTCCCATTTGTGTCTCAATATTTCTTTCCGAAATGTAACCCTTTTCCTCTGCCCTTACATATTTACTGTACATCTTTTTATATTCTATGAAAAGTAAAATATCTGTGTTGTTAATAAAATTGTATTCTATAAGAAACACTCAGAGAATCTCTGATGAAAAAGGATACAGCAAATATTATTAGACCTAAAGAGACCCGTCTGATAATTGAAAAAGTGAACAATGATTGCAGCTGACACCAATTTTGCCACAGAATTTCAACGTTTATTGAGCTTGGCTGCCAATTCAAGATTAAGTTTACTTTTTATAAATTATGTACACTTTCTTAAACAAGGAAAAAAGCTGCCAAGTGCGAATCATACTCGCCCACCGAGGGTTCCGTAACAATTTCATGATGTTAGGTCAAAAGAAAGTACAACTCATAAAAGTTGACAAATATGTTTGTAATATCAATATATATATATATATATATATATATATATATATATATATATATATATATATATATATATATATATATATATATACGACTTTGAAGCTTGTTTTGTTCGAAGCTCTTACGAACCGTCCTAAACAATATTTTAATTTCAGTTTCATACCTTTGATGCGATCTCGAGATATATGATCTTGACACACGGACAGAGAACAAAATAAAAGAATGGTTTCGTTTTTCCTTTTGCTGTACGGAACAATTACAATATAGTAAAGTTACTATAAAAGTTTTGAGTAGAATTTCTTATAATTGATCATAAAAAGAAAGATATTTCAATATTTTTGATATTAAATTCATTTTGACATTGAATAGTTACTCTGTAAGTCAAGCTTTGAAATTGATTGGATCCGCCGTAAACCGATTATTGGAAAATCGTCAATGTTCGTCGATGTCCCCTTATATTATCACGTTTTGGTTTGAAAACTGAAATATATGTGAGTCTGTGGTTTTAAATTAATTTCATTGGCTATTATTATGTTAAGATGTTACATTTTTTATAATTCCTATACATATAAAATTAAATTAAATCAGCTTCACGCTGTATCCCGCACACAGCAGGGTAGGCAGAGGGAATCTTGTGTTGAGACACTCCGTTCCCCACTTTCTGCCGAATTCTGGAGGCATTGTGTGTTGAGTGGCAGAACTCAACGCCGCGCTTAGCCTCGACACCAGAGCGAAGAAATGAAAATACAAATTTAAGTAAATATTTCATCTCCTCGAGTGGGGATCGAACCCGCAACCAGTCGGTTTTACAGTCACACTTCGTGCCGCTGCGCTACGACTGGCCTCAGACAGGCCTATACATATAAGATAAGAGTAATAAAATTATTATAGTACAATAAAGTGAAAATCATGATAACTAGAACCCAGTCAGGTGTGTTAAATTAAAAAGTTAAGCCATATATATCTAATGATGTAGTATAAATTTATATTTTTCTTTTATTTATATCAAATATTTTCCCTTTCTCTACATTTAACAATGTTTATTTAGATTCTTAAACACAAAAGAATCCAATTAAGAGTTATAAAAAAAACGTATGTTTTTAATTTTAATAATATATACAAAAGAATCAATAACCTATTAAAATTTAAATGCAAATAATGAAATGGGATTTAAATCCTTTCATAAAATGTTCAATATGATTGCAGTAACGACATTCAGATTGAAAATCATTTTTCTTCATAAATTCTTTCTGACAACGGCTGCCCGACTGCGACCCTGTGATTTCATTAATAAAAGATGGGCTGTATTGAATTATGCCAGACGAAAACCACACAACCTGATTTTATCATAATATATGTACCTACTTATACCAAATTCTAAAAATAATTTTAGTAATTTAGTAATAATCGAAGTCAGCCGTGGCGCAGGGATACAAAGTGTGACTGTAAAACCGACTGGTTCGATTCCCACTCGAGGAGATGATATATTTACTTAAATTTAAATTTCCATTTCTTCGCTCTGGTGTCGAAGACAAGCGCGGCGTTGAGTTCTGCCATTCAACACGCAATGCCTCGGGAGTTCGGCAGAAAGTGGGGAACTGAGTCTCTTAACACTAGGTTCCGTCTGCCTACCCTACAGTGTGCGGGATACAGCGTGAAGCTGATAGTAATAATTATTGTAGTCTTTTCGACTAACACTCGACTTATGATAATTTATAATATAACATAGTAAAAATAATAATATAATATAGTTATATAGCAAAATGGTTGAAAATAACAGCACTATTTGAAACATAAACACACCTAACCAAAATATTTTTGACGATATATTTACAATGTTGCTAGAATTTCGCCATAACTAATATTTACTTTCATGCAACACTGCTGTAGTTTTAACTTTAACAGGAAAAATAATATAAATATTATGATAATATAATTATATTCAAGTCCATATATTTGTAGGTCTATCTACCCAAGAAATCTTTTGAACATCGTACAGGTTGTTTGTTTTCCACGTGTTTACAAAGATCTTAGCGACGGTAAAGGCTGCGAACTTTACTGTTTATTTTTTCTCTTTTTCTCTTATATTTTTGCTTGCATCAGAAAGTTACACGAGTCGAAAGGATACCTAATTTCTTTTTGTTTATTCTATGCTGTCATGTCTTCTTATTGATTTTAAAACGTTGCGATTGGTTGTTAAATATTTTTAATTGGATTTAATGCTCTATTATCTTTTTGATAATGCAATACTGAAGTTTGGTTATTTATGGAAACTTGCTATCTGGAATTAACTCTGTACTTTAACGTTATTATCAGCGCTTTATATATAGTAATAGATATTGTATTTATTTCAGAGGTTCTCTCTCTAAAGGAATTCTTAGGAACTTTGTCTGTAGAAAGAATGTGTAGAAAAAAGAATTCAATTTAATTACTGTGAAAAAAGTAGTAATAATAAGTACTAGTAGTAGTAATTACTGTGTAATAAGAGTTGACCAATTCTTCCTTTCTTTCAGTTTCATTCTTTATCCTGCATTTAGCATATAGTAGAGGGAAACTAGTGTTAAGACATTCCGTTACCCACGCACCACCGAAGTTTCCAGACATTACGTGTTGAATTGTGGAAGTGAACGTTGCATCTTAACTCTTATTAAATATTTTAAAAAAATAATTGAAAGATCAATCCATGTCTTAGACAATATTTATAATATTTGTGAAAACTTACCCTTCACCGAATTCTGTGCGGCACTGTTCATCCATAGTAAATACATAGTTGGACAGCTCCTTAGCTCCTCCTAATTCCACACCCTCGTCCTGACTACGCTGATGTAGACACCACCATTTCCTAAATATTAAAAAAAATATAAAGTTTGTCTTCCTCCTTTAAATACATAGGTTATATTTGTATTATGACAAGACTGGTCTTACTTAAACGTATTTAGCTAAACTAAGTTAGAGTTTATCTTGGGTTCTATTTATTTAGGCTTATTAGAGAAGTTACATCCAATTTGCTGTTATTAGCAATTTAGTATTGTCAACATTTTATGATTTATCATCTTAGGTTAAATTATGAATTTTACCCATAATAAATTTCAAATATATATATATATATATATATATATATATATATATATATATATATATATATATATATATATATATATATATATATATATATATATATATATATATATATATATATATATATAACATGCTATATATAATAATGTTAATTGATTTTCCCACAATTATAAGTGAAGATGTGATTTTGATAAGGGTATTTCGAATGTAAAATAAACTCTTTTTACTATTATCGAGACATTTGCCTCGATACTAAAGCGAAGAAATAAAAATATGATAAATAAACTGAATTAAATAATTTTTGCTGTAGTGTCAAATGTTAAATATAAAAATTTATTTAAAAAATATTATCTATTAAACAGAAATACGATTGAAAAGCTCACAAAGCTTCTTTTATGTGGCTATTTTATTTTGTTACCCTATAACGCTTAAAGATCCAGAAACTTTTATCGAAGATAAAATAGAAAACAAATGAAGCGCGACAGTAATATTACTTTTACTTTACTGTCCATAATATATCACTTATATCTACGTTTATATCTGTTAAATATAATTAATTTTAAATAACATATAGCTAATTCATATTGTGAATGTAACACCGACTGGTTGTGGATTCGATCCTCACTCGAGGAGATGAAATATTTACTTAAATATATATTCCCATTTCTTTGCTCTGGTGTCGAGGTTAAGCGCGGCGTTGAGTTCTGCCATTCAACACGCAATGCATCCAGAATTTGGCAGAAAGTGGGGAACGGAGTGTCTTAACACTAGGTTCCCTCTGCCTACCTTGCTGTGTGCGGGATACAGCGTGGAGCTGATTTATTTGATTTTATTTTTTAATTCATATTGTGGCGCTCAGTTAATTTGCCTCTTAACTTTCTTTAATATTAAAAGTTCCAGGAAAGTAAGTAAATATTCCACAAAGTTGTTCATTAATCAAAGTGCGTTATTACTAATTTAACTTCTATAATAGAAGATGGTTTCGAATAAATAAAGTTTTTTTAGATCCAACGAATAAGCAGAAATTATTAAACTTTTTACATAAGTCAATACACAACATAAGGTTTATAATCTTGATATATTTGTAATAGTATTTATAAAATAGATTTAAGAAAAGTTTCACTGAATTTTTTGCGCCGGTTCTGCTCAGATCTGAGGCATTAACTTTAGTCTACTGGTGCACTATTTCATTTTCACAGGCCAGTTTAGATTTTTGTTAAAATATTTACAATATTTTAAATAATCTTTTACAATCGTAAAAACTTTCCAAATATATGTTTTATGTATGTACTCGAGAGGTATTTATTATCTCTTTTGATAATGGCAACTTTTTGAACTTTTATAACGCTGATACTCATAAAATTCTGTTACAATGAAATGAATACAAACTCAAAACTGTCAACTTTCTCTAACTATTGAATTAAGGCTTTTGCTATTGAAATAGCAAAAGCCTTAATTCAATAGTTATGCTGTCTAACATGAAAATTATTATTTATAAAAAGCAGATTGAATTCAAATTTAATAAATTTACTTAACTTACATTTTGATTAAAAAACTTACTTCGACTTTTCATGAAATTGTTGCTTAGAACATGAAGACCACGCGTAGTTGTGAAGAGTAGCAAGAACTGTGGGCGCCATCACTGATCCCCGAAGACCTTCTTTTTCACACTGACCTTCACCATCATGAGTTAATCCCAGCCTATACAAAGAAAATAATTTATTTAGAAATTATAATAATCTATGATATGAGGCCAGTCGTGCGCAGGGGCACCTAGTGTGACTGTAAAACCGACTAGTTGTGGATTCGATCTTCACTCGGAGAAATGAAATATTTACTTAAATTTGTATTTCCATTTCTTCGCTCTGGTGCCGAGGCAAAGCGCGGCGTGGAGTTCTACCACTCAACACGCAATGCCTCTAGAAATGGCAGAAAGTGGAGAACAGAGTGTCTTAACACTAGTCTCCCTCTGCTTACCCTGCTGTTGCGGTACAGCGTGAAACTGATTTTTATTATTATTACAATAATCTATTTAATTATATTATAAAATTATAAACATCTATAATTTTTTCAAATATTTTTTTTTGGCTTAACAATAGCTAATGAAGAGAAAGTTTTAAGGGGTTCTTTTAACTCTACAAAATAATGGGGAGTTGTGAATATGAAAAAATATAATAATATTCATAATACCATATGAGTTTCACGACAAAGAATAATGGAAATAAAACAGGCGTATTAACAATTCAAATATAAAATGGCTGCAGATCATAAATATTGATAAGGGCTGTATTGCCGCTTTTATTCAAGCAGCCTATTAGCTATGTTCTCTTACAATATTATCATGTTTTCGTTTTAAATGGTTTGTTTATAGTCTATTATTAAATAATTTTATCAGAGAAAATTATTCTTCATAGAAATTATACAGGCAATTAAGTCTGTTCTTGTCTTAGTTTATTTTTCCGATAAGGAAATTTTATTTAACCATTTTCAGCATTACAATATTAAGTACATTTTGTATAAGAGATTAGAATGTAGGGTAAATTTATTGCTTTTTGTCTCTTTAGACAATGATTATTACGGTCAGTAGATTATCTGTGTCTTCCAAGAAATTTCTAAATGTGTAATTTTTATTCACTTGTGTGTCATAAAATTACCTACTCATACTGTAATAAGTGTACATGATTTATTTATTCTATCATTTTCTGTAAAAAAAGGTTTTTTAAAATTTATTTTTCAATTTCTATCAACTTTTTTGTTAATAACCATTTTTGAACACGCATGATTATTTTTCATTCACATCAGGTTACTAAAAGATTTTATACTAATTTAGAAATAATATTAAAATAAGTAATGAATATAATTAAATTGTTTATGGACAAAAAAATTATTTAGTACTTTTTATTTATTTTTAACATTTTTAAAGTGTTAATCCACATTTAGGAAAGAAAAATACTTATTTAGAAAACGTATAAATATTTGAAAGATCGTATGACTTATTGAACGTATGGCTCAGTGGTCAGAGCGCCTGGTCGGTTTCCAGGAGGCGCGAGTTCGAGTCCCGCTACATTCAAATTTTTATACGGTTTCCAAAAAAGTACTTTTTATTTGATAATTCATAATATAACGAACTAACATAGGTATAACAAGAAATAATATTACTCAACACAAAACACTAAAATGACCTCTTAATATTTCAACATTAAGCTAAGCTTACAAAAAACATACAAACATCGTTTGTAGAATGATTAATAAAGAATAAAATCATCATGGCGACGACGGTTCATATAAAGTCACGCACATTGACTTTTTATACGTGCAGATGTGATGATTGAATGTATACCTACTAGTTGGGGCCAATTGCTTCTTCTGGTTGATAAAAATCATCAAAGGACCGCCGAGCGACACTCGCACCGTACTTATAACTGAGATAATTATGTCAGTCCCAGAATCATTATTGCTAGACGTGTCTCGTTTAAATCATCGGCTTCCTTTTGTATTTAAGGGATGTGTAATGATGATTTACAGGTAAACGCCTTTGTGTATTGTTATTATTTACTAATTTTATTTAATAATATTGAGGCTGTCGTCCCCACTCGACAAAATAAATGATTATTTAATAATATTGAGATGATTATTTAATAATGATGAGATTTCGCTATGGCATCAAGGCGTGGCGTGGAGTTCTTCTATTCAACACGCTATGCCTCGAAAAATTCAGTGGAAAGTGGAGAAACGGAATGTTTCAACACTTTCTCTCTTCCTACCTATACATGCGAAATACAGCGTGAAGTTATTTGTTTTTAATAATAATTTAATATTAACATAATAAGTAATAGAGTGGCATTGTGGGTCAGCGACTGGCTGTAAACGCTATTCTGATGATTATAGATGAAGCCAGTAATTTAACTGGATCTCTTTTCACCATGCATTTTCTTATTGTCTAACATTATATCTTTTTTACTGTACAAACTCCTTCGTGTGTTCTCCATATAACGTGACATAAAACGAAGTACGTTGTTATTAGTGCAAAATTGGCACGCTCATTGAACGCCATAAACTAAGAAAAGAATTGAATTCACAACCATAGCTTTTACACTGAGACACTATCCCACTGCGCCACTTAAAAGAAAAAAAAATATATTTTGTAATAATTAAATATAAATTTATAACTTTAAACTAATTTTGTTGTTAATTAACAAAATTAATTACTAACACGGGCCTCTTTGATTTAATCCGATGTCTTCTAAACGTTATGAAAGCTTCCGACTGTTGAATCACTGAATTGTCTCTAATCTTTCTTAGAAATATTCGCTTAATTTGAATTTACAGGCAATCAGAATTTATCGCTGCTACTGATTAAACATCAAAATACTGGTAATTTTTCTTAATGTATAGGTATATTGTTTATTTATACAAAGCCTATAGAGTAATAAGGTGTGAAAATTATTTTATGATTTCTAAACATATATTTATAGCTATAATTTGTATAGTTTATTTTATTATATATAAGCATTGTATATGTCTACATATATAATATTTACTTTTACGCGACACTCAAATTTAATTCTTTTTACAAATATAAGTATTATCGTAAATATTTAAATTAAACAGGAAACTATTTTCGTTTTATTGCTTAATAAACATTAGTTATACCTACTGATATAATTATGTACTTAAAATGTAGTTTATTTAAATTATCAGTATATGGAAATGGTTTTGAATGTGTTTAATATTTTATCATTTAATAAAGCGAGATTTTATATGATAAAATATTGAACACTATCGAAACGAAATACGAGTACTTAGTCAACGGGACTTACTTTTGTTTAAACATAGATTATTCTAAGTTGCTTCAGAATCACGATTTATTTATATAGCTAGCGGCCCACTCGCGACTTCGTCCGCTTTAAATACACTAATATTTATTTACTAATATGAACTATTTTCGTTTTATTGACAGATTGAAATTAAACAAACACTAAATGCTTACGGAAATTTGTCAAAATACAATATTGAAAACTGCATTTATATAGGCAATTCACACGCACAGACAAACAGACTATCCGAGAAACCGGCAAATACTCAAAAATACTTGTTCGCGACGTCGCGATATTCGCGCGTTCGCGGACTTGACACGACATGTCGTTGCAAGTTCTTAGTGCCCCGGGGCCCGACAAAATCCCTAATAAAGTTTTAAAGTCCCTTCCGATTCACTTCGTATCATTACTAGTCATGATTTTCAATGCTCTTTTAGCAGGTTGCTCCTTTCCTACCGAATGGAAGGAAGCAATAGTTATAGGCATTCGCAAGCCCAAAAAACCCGCCAACCTTCCCTCCAGCTACAGACCCATCAGTCTTATTAGCAGTTTAGGGAAAATCTACGAGAGAATCGTTCTCAG
>JAATLQ010035851.1:15426-32682 GCA_013421005.1 Heliconius erato x Heliconius himera | reverse complement strand
TATTTTTTATGTTAAGTTGAAAAGAAAAAAACTAATTATTTATTATACATATTAAAAATAGAACTTTACAAAACCATGGTCTTATACTTACTATATAAATGCAAGTATTTACATTTTCACATATTCGAAAAACCAATTTTATTGGCGTTTTTTTTCAACAAAACCAAAATATACTTTAAACCCCTTTTTCTCGATATTTACAAAATGTTATTTGTGCCCTTTATCCTTATGACGGCAGAGTTGTCTCACGTAGTAAGTTTACGACGCAACTTGTCTGGATAACAATATGGCACTTGGTGTTGGGAACTGTGAAATTTCAAATTATTGCAGTATGTATTTAATATTAAAACATATATTATTTTTTATGTTTATGCGTTTTGTAAATTATAGTGTAAGTAGAGTTTAGTCACTTTTTTTTCTAGTTTTTGTTTATTTCGGAGATCCAAGGAATGATAATGTTTCTAAAGATATATGCATATCGTTTGATTGTGAACGGGACGGTTATGGTTTCGATTACCATTCGGAGGAATAAATTATTTCCTTGCTTTGATAAGAAA
Organism: Heliconius erato x Heliconius himera; assembly: GCA_013421005.1. Classification (NCBI taxonomy): domain Eukaryota; kingdom Metazoa; phylum Arthropoda; class Insecta; order Lepidoptera; family Nymphalidae; genus Heliconius; species Heliconius erato x Heliconius himera. The sequence goes on along the minus strand of JAATLQ010035851.1, from coordinate 32,125 downwards.
TCTCTTCCGCCACTAAACACGCAGTCTTAAATAATGGAGAGAAGATGTGGAACAGAATATCTTAACACTCGATCCCCTTCTTACGCTTTTTCCCGCTTAATTTGTTGAATGGTCAAACTCAACTCCACACTACATATCCGTCTGGAGCGGACAAATGAAAGTAATTACAAATCAAATCAGCTTCACGCTGTATCCCGTACACAGCATGGTAGGCAGAGGGTACCTAGTGTTAAGACACTCCGTTCGCCACTTTCTGCCGAATTCTGGACGCATTGCGTGTTAAATATCAAAACTCAACGCCGCGTTTAACCTCGTCACCAGAGCGAAGAAATGAAAATATAAATTTAACTAAACATTTCATCTCCTCGAATGGGGATCGAACCCACAACCAGTTACAATCAATTAGTCACACCTCGTGACACTGTGCCACGACTGGCCTCAAAAGTAATTACTGACCTCAAAAGTAAATTAATTACAAGTCCGAATAAATGATAATTACCAACATAAAACCCAACCCCCCCCCCCCCCCAAAAAACCCTTTTTAACATCCTAGAAACATTCTGAACACCACAACCCACCACCACCAGTAAGGAGCACCACGTACCTCTTATTACTGTTTCCCGCACTCTCGTGATATGTCGTTGCGCGCTTACGTCGCCAGTTGCTTCACAATTAGCCGTTCATATAAGTTGTTTGTCGCGTCGCCATTACGTGCGGAAGACAACGGGACTTGTTGGGTTTGGGGTGTAGCGGGATTGGGATCTTTTTTATTATCTTTTATTTTTATTTAAAAAAATCTCATCTTGTTAGTTATTATGATTTGGATTGATGCTGTATCCTGTATATAGGAAGGTAGGCAGAGGAAACCTAGTGGTAAGACATCTGGGTCTCAAGTTTTTGTCCAATTCTCAGGACATTGTGTGTTGGTAAGTAGCGCAACTCACACGACGCGACGCTTTGTCGTGTTCCAAATATGTCTTGGAATGTGGCGAAAAATATAGGAGAACGTTTTGAAAATATTATAAAAAAAATTGTACAAAAATTACAATGTCATATTCTGGAATATGCTCAAAACTTAATTAGCTGTTGGGGTTACCGCGGCCCAGCGGCATAAACTTTGAATGGAAATGCGATGGTGTGGATTCTATTCCCACTCGTATCAAAAAGTGTTTTTATAACAAGTGCAGCGCTCCTACGCTGTGATGCATGCAACTAAAAAGCTAAAAAGCATACACGACACATAACTTCATTGTTCTCTGCCTTCAAAATTTATTAAAAATCAAAGTACTAAAATTAGAAAAAAACCACAGAACCCATTGCGCCACAAGCCCAACACCACGTGTGTTGAATCAGTAGCGGGTGAGTTATAGTCGTGATTATGACTCATATTTACGCTTAGAGTACCGCCGGTGATTAGCTGACAGTCGGATTTACTGGATGAAAATATTGCTTAGTGCTCAAATTTTGTAATTACTACGTGTTGAAATGCTTTATGGGGTTTTGGAGGAGTGGGTTCGATTCCGGCACTTTTAATGTTTTGTTTTAGCTTCACGCTATATACGCACATAGCTGGGGAGGCAGGGGAAACTTGGGAATGTAGTGTTAAGACAGTTCGTTCCCATTATGACACTTCCGTTCGTTAACCACTTTTTACTTAGTTTTGGAGATATTGCATATTGAGTAGCCGATCTAAAATCGATTCCCACTCGAGTAAATCTAAATATTAAATATTTCATTTCCTCCACAACCTGTCGCGTCTACAGTCGCACGCTTATGCCACTGCGCCTCTAATAAACTTTTTATGTCAATTTAAATATTCTCCACGCTTCGGCCCTTTTGTGCCATTATGTGTTTGGTAGCGTAACTGAACGCCACGTTTTCTCAAACTGGATCTGAGAACTAAACGTCATGGCCCTACGGCTCGTTTCCCCTTTCTCTTTATAAATATAAATAGACTGTATAACAAACAGTCGTATAGTTTTCTTGCTTTTAATAGATCAAAGATTAGGATCCGTCACACAACACATTCTTAAGTAGATACAAAGTAAGGGAGGCTTCTAGTGCAACATTTTTTTTTATAAACTATTTGAAATAAATTCATTAGCGGCACGGTGTTTACCAGTAAACGTGGCGGTTGTGGGTTCGATTTCCATTCATAAGGAAGGAATTATTTTCTTTTTCTCGCTCTGTTAAGTTTCACCACTTACACGTATCAAAAATCAGACGAAAAGTGGGGAATGGAATGTTTTAACACTAACTCTCTGCCTACCCCACTAAATACGGAATAAAGGTAGTCATTTTTTTTCATCTTCATAAATCTTCATATCTCTAAATCTACTATTCCGCTATGCTCTTTTATAGAAACACAACAGAACAAGAACTTCCTATCTTACATTATAAAACACCAAAGAAATGGTAGTAAAACAACAAATATTCCAAAATTTATTAAACATTCCCCCGAGTCGTATACCAGCCCGTGACAGTCCCAGCGGCGTTAAACGCCAAACCCATATAACAACACAAGATTTATTAACATTAATACGAGTGTTACAATTAGTCCCACAGCGGTAGTCTGCGTTTATGGTTGTTGTAAAAATTCTCCTTAATTCCGGTATCCGGTATTGCATTATTTAGGAGGTTGGAGCCAGTTTATGTGCTCGCTTGAGTAATATAGCTTAACTAGTGGACTAACCGCACACTACTTTGTATTGATTTTGATAGTATTTTTGCCTTTTAACCGTTTTTTCTTTTCGAATATTTCTTACTATTTTTATGGATAAGTAAGGAAAATCTAGTATTTTTTTTGTTATAATACTTTTATTGGAACAAAAAGGCAGCCAAGTCAATCTTGTGGGTTAAGATGAATGTGTACGCGACACTCGTTTGTCAGGCTTGGTTAGACAAAAGGCGGTGTTGAGTTACGCTACATAACGCAATTTCACAATATGGGAGGAGAATAGAAAGCAGTATTCTTTTTAGATTTTTTCTATCTACTTAATGTTATGTGAGAAAATTGTTAATAAAAGATCAAAGTCACCCAATATTGACTTATTACGGTTGCTTGAAAAATTCAGTAAAGGAATGTTTGGAAGCATTAAGGAAAGATTTCTTAAAATTAATACGGAAACAGAAAAAAATGGGTTTCTTCGCCATCGTTTCAGCACAAGACGCTGACTGTAACGCGACAGCTTTGGGTTTGATTCCCATTCGGGAGAATGAATTATTATTTATGTACATTTCCATTTCTTCGCTCTGACACCATGGCAAAAGCCCGGTTTATTAAGTTCCACCACTCAACGCGTAATGCCTCGAAAAATTCAGCGAAAAATGGGGAACGGAGTGTCTTAATACTAGGTTCCCTCTGCCTACTCTGCTATCTATATGCGGGATACAGCGTGAAGCTATTTTTTTTATTTGGCTTAAAGTCCTCGCAACCAAAATCGCGGGCTAGCACTATACAAGATTATGAATGTGAGACGCGTACAATAGATTTACAACGATACGATATAATCCCATCAATTTGGCATAATAATAGAGTGAAAAGATGGATGAATGGAGCTTCGACGTCTTCGTATAAGATTTTAAAGCTCATCCTAGCGGGTCTCGTTAAAAATTTTACTCTATAGTTAGTTAGTATATGTTCGAATATTATAAGGTAAAAGCCACAGTTTCTTGCTGTTGTAACAGAGTTGGAACGTGATTGACATGATAGTCGTGGATTCGATTTTTGCTCCTGTAATTCACAAGAAAAAAAAACTCTAATAAGCCTTATATGTATTACACTGTATGTTTATATAGCTCATCATTGCATATCGTTAGGCAGACGAAACCAAGTGTTAACATATTCCATATTTTCGTATGGAAAGTTCAATTTGAATGAGAATAACTTATTCCCTCAAGTAAGAATCGAACTTATAACTGTACCGTTTACATAATTTATAATCACGATGCTTGCAACATCTAGCTTAACTAAACTACTTTACAAAATAGAAGAAAAAAGAACAGAGCGACCTAACCATTTCTTATATATTCTTACTCAATTTGCCATTTTAAACAGAAGAGACCAGTCGTGGCGCTGGGAGGGACGCTTGTGCGTGTGACTATAAACGAACTCACAGACTGTGGGTTCGATTCTCACTCGAGAAAACGAAATTTTAAATATTTTTACACTCCTCGCTATGCTCTCACCTCGTAACACGCAATGCCTCTACATTTCAGCGAAAGTGGCTAAACAAAGTGTCTTAACACTAGACTCCTTCTCCGTACTCCATCTTCTTCTTCCTTCCTTCTTTCCTTACGATATAGTATGAAATAGCCAATAATAATGATAAAATAACTTGAAACAGAACCTACAAAGTAAATTCCAGCTTTCCCAATAATTAACATTAGCAATGTTTAATTTTAACAGTTGTTTTACGTTCCTCGCTATATAACTTCGAACGTCGACTGTTCCGCCAGAGCTGTAAACTTTACTGTGGAAAGTTAGCTTTATACTGCACTCTTAACTGGTACTCCAAATTTCTTATAAAAAAATTCGATTGTATTCGATGTTGGTTACGGATTTTATATTACATTGTATTGTGGAATTAGGGTATAGGTATTTGGTCACTATCTAGTCACTGGACACTAGTGAGTGGGGCATTGTCTGCATGTAAATGAGAAGGTTGTGGATTCGATTCCCACTCGGATAAATTGTTTTTTTTTTGTTTCGTCGCTACGTTGGGTTCCACCACTTAATACGTTGTTTTGAAAATTAAACGAAAAATGGATAAGTATCTTAAGACTACTTATCGTCTACTTTCTATTTATCCTAGAAAGCAGACGATAGAAATGAAGATATACTTATATTATAAGATCATAAGACTAGCGATCCGCTCGCGGTTACAATTGCCGGAAATGTTTGATTTAATAAAATATTATTTTGTAGTAATATGCCAAAAAAAAATTGAAATTGACATAACTTGTTTATTTACGAAGATTTGAATAAACACTAAAATATAAGGAAAAAGAGCCAAAACACAATAGAGAAAACTGCACTTAAATAGGTTTAGTTGTTGCAGGGGCACACGCATGGGATTATAACGCTACAGTGTTGTGAGTTCGATTCCCACTCGAAGAAATAAAATATTTAACACTTAATATTTTCATTTCCTCGCTGTATTAACGAGTTTAGTTCCGTCACCCAATACGCAAGGACTCTAGAATTCGGCGGAAAGTGGGGAACGGAATTGTGTTAACGCTATGTTACCAGGTGCCCTCTACCTCCTACCTTGCTATGAACTGGATACCCGTGAAGCTAAAAAAAAATCAAAAATACATACATTTATTGTTTCGCATACTAAAATAGTTTTTATATAATGTAAGCACGTGTTTCTGCTTAATCAAACCCCCAGGGCTCCAACCCTAAACTTATAAGTTCGGTACTTCCAAATATCAACGTGAAGTGACACTTGAATGGAGGGGAGGAAAATAATGAATTCAAAAAAAAATGTAGGGGAAAAACCGTTTGAGGCTACAGATATCTCGAGTACTTGCTCCGAGCGTCCCTAGGTAAGTCACGATGTATGATGGAAGTGAGCTCAGTTAGTAATTTCTGTAAGGGATACAAGTTCGAATACTGTTATATATTTTTAAAAAGAGATTTTATGAATTAATTTAAGAATTAATATGTTATCCTGATTGGATGATTAAAGGCGCGGCGATAGGTTACGCATCATTATTGCACAATGTGCCTATTTGTTTGAAAGTGGAGAACAGAATGTTCTTAGGGCATATTTTTTATATATTAATGATTGGACTCAACTGGAACTGAACTAACATACTTAAATATATATTCCGAAACGAATTATTTTCACTCTCTCGAACATAGGCGTTCAGCACTTGATGCCAATTGAGGTGCAGGCAGTGTGGGTTCGATTCCCAGTAAAGGAAGATGAAATCTTTAATATTGAAATTTCTTAGTTCTGGTGTCGAGACAAAGCGCGGCATTGATTCCGCCACTCAATACGCAAAACCTCCGGAATTCGGCGGAAAGTGGGAAGTGGAGTATCTTAACACTTCGCTTCTTATAAACAGAGGACCCAGCTGTATGTGGAATTCTGCGTCAAAATAAAAAAATATATTTTATCTAATTCATAATATGAAATGGCACATCCAATGTTCCTACTATTTGACAGCGTTGAAGGAGCTACAGCGTCGCGTGCGCATACATTATGCATGCTAATTCACCGCCGGGTCAGATGGTGGAGCTAATATACGTAGACAGGTGGCTGTTTACAAATTAATGACGTTTTATGGAGTGATTTTTAAAGTTTTTTTGTGAAGTATCATAGAAAAAAGGGTTTTTTAAAGTAGAAAATGTGGAAATATAACCATTTCTTCTTTTTTGTTTTTTTTATAAGTTCATTTTTTTTACAGTTTCACGAGCGTTCACGTTCTACCGCAATATATACTTCCGCCACTCAACACAATGCGTGTTCGCCTCCAGAATTTAGCAAAAAATGGGGAGTAGAGTGCCTTAATACTAAGATCCTCCTGCCTACCCTTCCACATGCGGGTTACAGCGTGAAGCTAAAAAAAATAAAGTAGTTGTGGCGCAGCGGTACAGTGTCCGACTATAAGTGCAGTTGTGGACTCGATTTCCGAATTATTTTGTATTCATCAACTCTCTATTACTATCAAGACAGAGTAATGTCTTGAAAATTTGTTTGAAAATTATGAAGACACTACATGTTTTAAAACTAGATAGACTACTAGCTGTATTTTATTCATATACGTATATTCCAATTTCTATGTATAAATTCTACATAATAAAAACATTTCAACTGTAAGATAATTTAGTACGAAGTTTTATTTAGAAAACCTACATCAACGTCAGCTGAGGTCCGCGTCAAACCTAACAAAACCAACTGAAAGACTGTCACTGAAAGTACTAATATTAAATATATTACATTTAAAACTTTGTAGAAATAAACAGTATTTTTTTCCAGCTTCACGCTGTATCCCGCATATAGCAATAGACTAGACGCTTTTCCACATAGCCGTTGTGGCTCAATAGGATAACGTCACACTCGTTGTAAAGGAGACGGTTGTGGGTCGACTCCCATTCAGGAGAATGAATTATTTTTGTTTTTTCCCTCTGGTAATAAGACAAAACGCGGCGTTGAGTTCCAACACTCAACACGCAATGTCTTGAAACTGGGCGGAGCATGGATAATGGAATGTCGTAATACATTAGGCAGGAATGTCGTAATATATCTCCCTCCCCACTATATCCAATATACATTGTAAAGGTAAAAAAAACGAAATTGATACATTTCGTGAAAATAAAACAGCATCATAATAATAATAAAAAAAAACAGCTTCACGCTGTATCCCGCACACTGCAGGGTAGGCAGAGGGAACCTAATAAAACACTCCGTTACCCCACTTTCTGCCGAATTCTGGAGGCATTGCGTGTTGAGTGGCAAAACTCAACGCCGCGCTTGTCCTCGAGACCAGAACGAAAAAATGGAAATATAAATTTAAGTAAATATTTCATCTCCTCGAGTGGGAATCGAACCCACAACCAGTCGGTTTTACAGTCACACCTCGTGCCGCTGCACCACGACTGGCCTCATAATAATAATAATAATAATTCCTATTATTATCCATAATAATAATAATAATAGGATTTTAAGTAATTATATTATTATTTTGTTATAACAAAGCTGAACTTCCACAAAGCATTAACAGGTTACAAAGCTAACTTATTAGGACTATTTAATTAAGCTCTTTATAATACATGCTCTTGCAAACGATACAATACATATAATACAGTAGATTTTATATTAAATAATGTTTATTGCGAATATTATTTGATTAAATTTGTAATTATATTTTGATATATATAAATTTATTAGTTTGTAGGCAGAGGGAACTTGGGAACCTAGTAAGAGACTACATTCTTATTAGGATATTTGGGTTCTCTACTTTCCGCCGAAGCATTGCGTGTTGAGAAGTGAAACTCCAGGAAATATTAATTAACTCTTTTTAATTTATTATTAAACTTTCAATATACTTATACTTATCTACGTAAATTAATAACGTATACCTAAAATTAATATTTAAAATGGCTAAAGAAGATGATTTTACCAACTAAAAAGACAAAACAACTTCTTCCGTCGGCGGACTGCAAAATCGATAGTTTACCTATGATATAGTTTCTTTTCAACGCACAGCGTTAAGTTCCGCGACTAAACATGCAATCTATTTTCTTTTTTTTTAGTTTCACTCTGTATCCTCTACATAGCAGGGTAGCCAAGAACAGCGACAAGACCTTACGAAAATAATAATAATAATAATTACCTTACGAAAAGAGTTACAGAAGTAGAGTAGAGTAAAAACAACAAAAAATAATTCTTTCCCCCGAATGGATATTGAACCCTACAACCATCTTATTTAGAGTCAAACTCCCACTACACAACAGCTTTGCGCAATAGACATACATACATACATACATACATACACATACAAATGTATTGGAACATTTCTAACATAAAAGCAAAATCAAGTTAAGCCCCGCATTCATTGAAAACCGAAAAAGATGCAAATTCTCAAAAGCCAATACGTCAGGCGGATTCAAATACGAAATTTATGGGTAGCGTATTCAATGCCGGGTTGAAGTCTTTGTGCGCCCCGATAATCTGACCGGGTGATTTATAATACTGCTATTCACTATTTAATCTGTATTTGAGACAATATGGTGGGATGTGCTAATTGGGACGTGTTTATTTTTAGTTTTTAAGATAGATATTGGGTTCGATTTCGATTTGGAAGAGAAAATTGTTTTTTTTATAGTTTTACGCTGTATCCCGCACATAACGAGATAGGCAGAGGGAACTTAGTGTTAAGACACTCTGTACTCTTCTTTTAACCGGATATTCGAGGCATTGCGGGTTAAGTGGCGGAACTCAATGTTGCAATTTGACTAGTTACCAGAGAAATATTTCATTTCTCTTGAGTTGGAATCGAACCCAGAACCTCGCGTCTACAGCCACACGCATGAGCCACTGCGCCACTACGGCCCAGAGGGAACTGTATTCAAAAATATATATTGGTTTGTTCTTGTTAAGCAAAACGCGGCGTTTCTTCTCGACATATCTTAACTGTATTTAGCTTAAAAAACGCTTAAAAACATAACTCGCCTAAATTTATTGTTACTATCAGAGGCCAGTCATAGCGCAAGCACATAAGTGTGTGATTGTAAACGTTACTGGTTATGGGTTCGATCTCCACTCGAGGAAATGAAATGTTTATTATTATTATTATATTTATTAATGTATATTTATATTTTAATTTTTTCGCTTCCCTTTCGCGACGAAGCAAAGCGTGGCGTTGAGTTCTGCCATTCAATAAGTTTCCAGAACTCGTCGTAAAATGGGGAACGGAGTATAATTACTTAAACTAATAATTACTTAATTACCTCCACGAACGCCAAAACGTTAAAATCAATATTTCTTTTTCGTATGAACAAAAAAACGACGAAAGCCAAACAACTTTATTAAGGAAAATTTTAAATAAACAACCATGTCATCGAAATATTTGTCTCAGTCTAGAATCGAACCTCTGTCCACGTGTATTCTAGTCGAGCACTATCCACAACCACTGTGCCAGATGGCCAGTCTATTTGCACTAAACTAAAACAATTCAACTTGTTTCGTATCATCAATCATAATTCATTTTGAATCAAGTTTTACTAACATCGCTAACTTAGTGTTGCTATTATTAAAAATGCTTAAATGATATATCGTTGGTAAAAGTGTCCGCGTACTGTAGAATTTCCTTCTACATTTTTATTTGACGTAAAAATAGTATTTTTAGTCGGAGAGGCGCAGTGGAAAAACGCATGATTTTAAAGGCGGCGGTTCCATTCATATATATATATATATATATATATATATATATATATATATATATATATATATATATATATATATATATATATATATATATATATATATATATATATATATATATATATATATATATATATATATATTTTTTTAATTTCCTTGCTTTGGTATACAAAGGGCAGTTTCTGTACTGCCACTCAGCACCCATTTTTGAGACACTTGGGTGAAAAGTCGGATGTGTCTTATCTTGCTATACAGGAAAAAGCGTGAAACTTTGTTTTATATACATTGAGTAATTGATATTTGTTTGTTTGTGTGAACGTAATCTATATATATAAAAGGACTTGTGCTGACTGACTGAGGTAAGACGCACGCAGAGCCGTAACCGCTGATGGTAGAAACTTGAAATTTGGGCAGATGTTTATTTTCATATTCTGGACATCCACTAAGAAGGGAATTTGAAAATTTTTAACCCTAAAGGGATGAAATAGGGGTTGAAAGTTTGTATGGAAAAAAAATTTAATCTGTACCGATTTTTATAAAATTTGAAATTCAGACTCTTAAAAATATTTCATTGAACACGTGTTTCATGGTTTTTAAGAATTTACCCCCTAAGGGCTCAAATAAGGGGTTGAAAGTTTATATGGAAAAATCTTTAAATTGCCACTGATTTTTACAAAAATTTAAATTCAGACTGTTAAAAATATTTTATTGAACACGTGTTTCGTGGTTTTTTTAAAATTCACTCCTAATAAGCGGGCGAAGCCGCACGCGCCCTCTAGTGTTTAATAAATAGGTTGAAATGCAACATAGAGTTAAATTTTTCTTATGATTTACCCAGATTGCTTAAACGAAGAACGGCAGTAAGTTCCGTAAAACCTTCTCAATATCCTTAAAAAGTTGCCAGTTGAAGAACATATGAAAAGAAGAAGGAGAAACTCCAATCAAGAACTCTAATCTCCATTTTACAAACTCACAACTGTCGCGTTTACAGTAAGAGTTTAGACTTGTAACTTTTGAATGGACAGAAATTACAAATGTTATTAAGATAAATATGAGATAATTGTAAAGAAATTTGTCGCTGACTACTCTGTTATACACAAAAAACGCCTGAAGCTAGAAAAAATATACGTGAAAATAAGTTGAGGAGGTTATAAAAAGTTTGATTCCCACTCCTCCATTTCCTCACTCTGGTAGCGTCACAAAGGGCGGCGTTGAGTTTTACCACATAATGCCGCAAAAATCGGCGGAAAGTGAGGAACGGAAGTGTCTCAATGAGGACGAAGTATCTTACTACAAGGTTCCCAGATTCCCTCTGCCTGCTATATGCGAAATACAATATGAAATTTAAAAAAAAATCTATAATATACGGAGACACTATCGCAAAATCCCGCTGTGTAAGACCAGGGGGTGGGGGGTTGTACCGACGTTTATTGCGTTGATTTATCGTTTTCTTAATAAATATGTCAAGTACCCGATTCGGCTTGAGGCTTTATAATTAATTGTTCTAAAGAATATTAATTGCTTTTTATGCACAAACTGATGAATAAACAATATTATTATGAAATATAAATAAATATAAATATCCATCCAAATATGAATATTTCATTTTTGTAAGTAAATTACTTTTTGTGTCGGGTCAAACGGAAGCGGCTATTAATTTTCGTTTTTTTCTTTTTTTAATGTAGATTGTGCGAAAAGCTTTTGTTGGCATTATTTTTTTTTCGTAATGTAGGGTAGACAGAGTGAACATAGTGTCAAGACACTCCGTTTCCAATTTTCTGACATCATTTTGAATTGGATGGTGGATTGAACACGGCGTTGAGTTCCATCAACGCCGTGTTTTATTTACCTAAATGAATAATTTAAGTAATTCTAATTCACTACACGGATTAGAGATTAAACCTTCAAGCTTTCATCATCGCATTCACAATATATTCTAAATATAAGAAAATTATACTCTATCGTATAATGTAAGAAAATTGAACTCTACCGTAGACTCTGACAGTGCATATGATGTTTGAGGGTTCCTTCATGGGGGAATGTATTGTTTTAATTTCCTATTTCGTCTAACAAGCTAAAACGCGGCGTTAGGTTCCGGTTCACAATAAAGTGGTTTAATATATTTTTTTGTCAACTACCTGTTTTTTTTTCCGTAAAATACCAGCGATATTTTACCGGTAAAGTGTGATTTTTTGTTTCAGGCACTACCTAGTGTTAAGACACTCCGTTCACCACGCACTACACAATTTCTTGCAAATTAAGTGCGTGATTAACGCAACAACTTCCTTCGTGTGGGAATCGAACGCACAACCGTCGCTTTACCGCTGTGCCAAGGCGGTTTATTTTTGATAATTTACTTAAAAATATATTTTTAATCTCAACAATATCCATTTCACCTTAACACAACCCGAATAAAGAAAAATAGTTTAACTAAAACTAATCTTCACAATTACGGTTCCCCCAATTTATATATTTTTGTGAACCCCTGTATATAGGAAACGTTAGATCATTCACAGAACATAGCCTCCTCAGCTCGGACCGGACCGGTCACCGGTACAAATACCGTCTGTACGGGCAATTTGAAGCAAATGGGCCGATTGTGATCGCTTGTTTTTCTGTAAAGAAATTGTTTATCTTCTGGATATCTTGTTTTCCTTTCTTTACGCTGTATTTTTTTTATATTAGGATAGATTAAGGACACCTAGTGTTAAGACACTCCGTACCCCATATACCGCCGAATTGTCGAGACTTTGTGTATTGAGGGAAGGTGTTTAACGCCGCGCTTTGTCTTGTAAACAGACCTAGGGAATGGTAATAATCATTCCCTGTAGTGTGAATCCGATCTACAACCGTAGCATTTACACCCGAACAAAGCGTCGCTGCACCATGACGGCCTCTATCTTGTTTTGGTAGAAAAAAATATTTTTTCGTACTTAATACAAACTAAATATACTTAATTATTAATATTTAATAGAGATAAAAAAATTTAAAATATTTTTATCGACTTCAAAAAGTAGGAAATTAATAGTTTGATATATATGTATTCGTTTGTGAAATTGTTGGAATTGGATAATATTCGAGTTTAATCATTACACGTGAGTTTAATTTCGTAAGCGTAACGTTTGTTTACTTTTCACCGATAGTCAAACTAATCCTTACTCAAAGACATAGAGGATACTATAAGTATACTATTATTAACATAAATTTCAATTTTAAAAATGTATATATAATCATTTCTATATGACTAACTGTAGAAATTTAAAAAAATATATGAGAATCCTAAAGTTGTATACAGAAGCAAAAAACCGGCCAAGTGCGAGTTTGACTCGCATACGAAGGGTTCCGTAACATTAACTAACTATAAAGACGGCAAAAAATCATGTCTGTTTTATGGGAGCTCCTTTAAATATTGATTTTGTTGTTATAGCGACAACACCTACATTGGTGGCATGTACATTTTTTTTTATTTTAGTCTGTTTATCTGCGTCCGTTTTCACGCTAATCTCAAAAACAGCTAAACTGATATATTTGCAGGGTTCACTATTGGTTTTTAGCAAGCTTCCCTTAATATTTAGTGTTTATTTCATTTCATTTCGCTTATAAATAAAAAAGTTAAACCAGTTTAAACAATGTTTTTCGACAAAATTGCTATATTATATAACTATTTTATCGAATTGGCTAAAACAACATTTTTCAATATAAGTATAGATATTGTATTTGAAAATGATATTATTATTAGATAAATGAAATTAATGCATATTAGTAAATTAATAATTCCATAACTTAGGCAGGCGAAGCCGCGAGCGGATCGCTAGTAATATAAAATATTAATAAATGTAATAATAGATAGAAAAGTATCCCTTATATACGATCTTTAATATAACGTAACGGCCATAGGAAGTAATAACTGTCAGTCATTTTCATGATATAAGTTCCCCACGACTGTTTGCTATCACAAACTAATTGGTACTGGACAAATTGGAGGCTATTCTTACTAAGTTTTTACGCATTTTCAGCATATTCTGTAATGAATGATAAGAAAATAGTGATAAATATTTGTTTTTAAATCAAATCAGCTTCACGTTGTATCGCACATATAGCAGGGTAGGCCTCTGCCTACCCTAACACTAGGTTCCCTCTGGAACCTAGTGTTACGACACTCCGTTCCCCACTTTCGGTCGATTTTTTCGCTGAGCTATTTGCCTTAGTGCCAGAGCGAAGAAATAATATTAATAAATATAATATACATTTATTAGTTGAGATCAAACCCACAACCGTAGCGTTTACAGTCACACACTTGTGCCCCTGCGCCACGATGGCCTCAATCAATCTCAATCTTTGTTTTTAACGGGATTTAATCTAAGTTTATTTTAAGTTTAACTATGTAATTAACTCTATGAAATTGAATTTGACCCTATTGTAATTATTGTATCGTAATGAAACTTAGCAGCTATAAGATTACGTAACTATATTTATATGATATCATCGACCTGGTCTGATGATGGAGCCAGAATGTTGCCTGAATATTGCATCACTTTAGCTTCGGCCTTTTTTAATATATTTCTTTATAATAATTTCTGTGTTTTTTTCTTATTTATAGAAGTAGTAACTGCTGGAGGCCGAGTGTCTTGACATTATTTTTTCTCGTGCTGTGCTGGAAGTCTATGAACCTAACTCTCTTAACATTAACAAAATGCATTTAAATTTTTACCCTGAATATTATTATGGGTTCATGCTATATCCCGCATACAGCGGAGTATGTTTTTTTTTAATTATAAAAATATTTAAGTAAATATTTATATCCATACTATTTGAACCGGAAACTACCGCCGTCAAAACCTTACTATACCAAAGCAAATGGAAATGGAAATAGAAATGGGAAAAGTAGTGGATGATTTATATAAATAATTCACGTTCCTTGCGTCCAGGGAGCCAATCAAATTACGTCACTTGTTAGTTGATTGCGCGCCACTGTGACATACGAATCTATTTAGATGTGTGTTTTTGCATTTTTTTTCAGGATTCCGTATATCAAAGGAAAACAGAAGAATTTATTGGATCACTTTGTTGTCAGTTTGTATGTTTGGTCGTCTGTAGGTCGCGCGAGACCATTTTTCTGAGGAACAGGTGGAAGATGAATTTAATATCAAATATTCAGATCTACAATCCCTTAAAGTATAGGACTAAATGAAACTTCTAAAACTGTCGGCCGATACTGTTGCGTTTTTGCCGCATATTACATGAAATTCGTGGAGAAACCAAAATCCATAAAATTTGCCAAAAAGTAAAATCTTACAGTATAGATAAAGAAAAAAAACAGAAAATTAACAATTTATTGGTATATCACAGAAAAAAACTATTATAAACTTACTTATTGACAGAACTTCTTCCCTAAGTGTGGATTAACACTTTAAAAATGTTAAAAATATAACAAACTTTAAAAAAAAATCAGCTTCACGCTTTATCCCGCCCACAGCAGGGAACCTAGTGTTAAGACACTCCGTTCCTCACTTTCTGGTGAATTCTGGAGCGAAGAAATGGTAATATAAATTTAAGTAAATATTTCATCTCCTCGAGTGGGGATCGAACCCACAACCAGTCGGTTTTACAGTCACACCTCGTGCCGCTGCGCCACGACTGGCCTCAACTAATTACAAACTTTTAAGCGCAGAAATATTTATATTTAAAATTAATTTCTATCAATTTGTAATATTAAGCAAAATACGGCATTAAAACCCGCCATTTAACACAAAGCGACTTGAAATTTGAAGGTAGAGTGTCTTAACACTAGATTTTTCCTGCTCTGCTATAAACGTATAAAAAAACATACCCTATCCAAACAACCTAGCCACTGTACCAGCGAGCACCTTTGTTCGTCCACGTTAGCTCTTAATTAATTTAAACTCGTTCTCTCGTTCCTGAGTACACATCAAATGGATTCTATTTAAAAAAAACATGTTAAAACTTTACATATATAGGTACGTATTATATAGGTATTGAAGCCAGTTGTGGCGCAGCGGCACAAATGTGTGACTAAACGCGACAGGCTGTGGGTTCGTGTGAGAATGTGGGTTTCCTCGTGGAAATCAAATATTTAATATTTTAATTTTTTCGGTGTTGACGCAAAGCGCCTATTGTCTCCAGTATTTAGCGAGAAGTGAGGAGCGGAGTGTCTTAGCACTAGACTCCCTTTGCCTACCCTGTTACATGCGGCATACAACTATGAATTGTAAAGGACATTAGAAACATTCTAAGTACGGAGATATCTACAACTGAAGCATACATGGAAGTTGTTTATTAGAACGTATTAGTTTATTTTTAACTTCGCGCTTTACACCGCACATTGCAGGATGGATTAGAGGGAACCTGGAACCTAATGTGTCTTAAACACTGCATTCCCGTTACGATACTTTCGTTCCTCTATTTCTGGCGAAGCAGACAAAATTCCATGAACATTATCTTAAATTAATAATCATTTAATCTCTATATATAATAAGACAGTAAAAATATTTTGTCTGTACATTTAGTAATTTTGATTGAAATGGATAGAGGGACACTTAAAAGGAATAATAGAAAGCAAAAAGATTTTTTTTGAATTTCTTGTCTGTCTGTCTGTCTGTCTGTCTGTCTGTCTGTCTGTCTGTCTGTCTGTCTGTCTGTCGACATATTGTTGTCCGCATTTTTCTCTGAAACTACTGAACCGATTTACTTGAAAATTTCACCAATTGCTTTGTTTTAACTCAACTTAGGTTCTAAAGTTTGGTTCATCAAAATCGGTTCATTAAAAAAAAAGTTATCGTCAT
>JAATLQ010035850.1:0-32674 GCA_013421005.1 Heliconius erato x Heliconius himera | reverse complement strand
AATTGGATCCCTGCGATCCTTACGCGTTTATTTAAAAATGTATAAAATTTTACTCAAAATCAAACACTCCTCGTAACTCAACCACGGGCTCTCATATATCAGCGGTGACAAGTGACACGTGTGCAGGTTAGTGCTGCCACTACTCAAAAAAAATCTAACAAAATTTCTTTTTAAAATAGCTCTGTTAACACATATTTTCAAAGGTGCCCCTGTTCAAAGCTACCCCCCTCTCCCCTACTCGTAAATGATTAAGTTTTTAAAAAACATCTGGTGTTATAATCATTATTAATTATACTATTCAAAAAGTATATGTTCAAAAGGATAAATAGGTACATATATTGTTCACTTTTCAAATATCTCATAGATAGACAAATATAGAGACAAATCACTTTACATTTTGTGCTGGACACCACTACTGGACGGAATACCGTATTTTATCTACAGTAAGACTAGAGACTAAAATGAAATATTTTTCCCAATAACATTTAAATCCACTTTAATAATAATACAATTATTTTAGCTTCACGTTCACGTTGTATCATGCACACAGCAGGATAGGAGGAAATCTAGTGCTAAAACTCTCCGTTCTATATTTTCCACCTAATTCTGGATGTTAAGTGCTTCTGCTTGTTAAGTGGTGGTACTCAACGCCGTGCTTTGCCTCAATACATTAGCGAAGAAATCAAAATATTAAATGCTTATTTTTCTCGAGTGGGAAGCGAGCCCACAACGTCCCAAATGTCATGATTACAGTCCCACTTGTGCGCCCTGCGTCACGACTGACCTCAATGACTAAATATTTTTTTTTTACTAACTGTTTACCGCTGCAACTGGAACTCCACAATCATATTAGCTCTGGTCACATTAGCAGCCACTTCGCGTGGAAAAATGTTGCAATCATAGCTATATTATACACCGCGATGAGGATAATTAACGCTGGTGCTTACAGAGACTGAGCTTTCCTTAATGCCAGCTTTATAGTATCTTAATGAAAATGTGGTGTAATGTCATTTTTTTTTGGAATTTTGTGTCAAAAATGTTTGTATGTTTTTGTTTGGCTGTTATTTTTCTTCTTTCTTTTCTTTTTTTAAATTTTTATATTAATTTTAGTATAAATATTATTTTTTTGATAGTATGTTAAGTTAAAATGTAACCTAATTGACTAAAAAATTATGAGAACCAGAGCTTAGAAAACTGATTCGATCAAATTGTTTTGTTTTTAATATATACAATTATCTGATGCTTTTATAGTTTTTTTTAAGAATATTTTATAATAAGCGCTTTAACTCTTTTAAACAATTACATCTTAAACAATATTGTAGATTTAAATAGTATAATTGGATTGTAAACCACTATACATTGGGCCTAAGTTCCCGAAGATATCATGTGCTATATAAAACTCCACACTTGAGGTATGTCGTAGGGCAGGGGCACAAGCGTGCAACTGTATGTGCGACTGATTGTGGGTTCAATTCCCACTCGAGAAAATTAAATATTTAATATTTTTATTTTGGTTACGTGGCGAAGCGTGGCGTTGAGTTCCACCATGAAGCTAAAAATATATACTTATTTAGAAAACGTATAATAATTTAAACGTAGCGGGATTCAAACCCGCGCCTCCTGGAAACCGTTCTCGTTCTCGTACGAGGTAACGTATGGCTTAGTGGTCAGAGCGTTGGGTCAGTTTCCAGGAGGCGCGGGTTTGAATCCCGCTACGTTTAAATTTTTATACGTGTTCTCAAAAAGTATTTTTCTTTCCTAAGTGTGGATTAACACTTTAAAAATGTCTAAAAATATATGTGTATACAACTCCATTAGAACTTATTTCCACTAAACGTGAAAGAAGCCAAAAAGAAAAGTAATAAATAGTATTTACATAAAGAATAATAACTCCATACCTAATTCCAAATACACAATTAAACGAGAAACATAAAAAGTTAATAACGCCTTCCACCGACCTAACGCCGAACCCATACATCTTCCACCAGTTCATTCCGAAGGTAGCCGCCCGTAATGGACGTAAAAAACGCACCACCTAGGCTTTATTACATTCCTCTCAATATGCCCGCTTTTTGCCCATTACATCCTTCAATTCTGGGCGCAATAACGTTTTTGTGATGTATAGAGGTATGTGCGGTTCAAATAATGCTGTATGAGAACGTGGGATTGTAACGTGTTAAGCGGGTGGGTTCTCGTACTAGATTATCTTGATTTTTTTGGGTTTAAAGTGTGTCTGTAGTGATCTAAATATATAAATATTGTATGTATCATTATATGTATGTCAATATGTATATAGAGGCCACCGTGGTGCAGCACTACAATAAACACAACGGTAGTGAGTTCGATTCTCACTTAAGGTAATGAATTCACTACCTATTTTCCATATTGAATTCAGTAAAAAAAATGATGAAAAGTGACAACCGGAGTGTCTTTATACTAGGCTGAAAAAAATTGTAAATATTTTTATATAAATGTACATGTAACCTGTAAAAAATATTTAGTTCAAATTTTACATTCACAACATAAAACTACTGGCATTAATTGAGAACATTTCAAATGAACATCTCGGTCACAAGGTTAACGCGAACTAATATACCATCGAGTGTTTCCGTCATGTAATTCTTGAAAGAGTTTTTTTCTTTAATACATCATTAGTTATAAAATATGGCATCCGGCGCTTTGATTGGCCGACGTGGACACTGAGGGGTCATATGCTATTTTTTATAAAGCAAAAATTATTTATGAAGTACGTTTAATTTGTAGAACACGTGAATTTGTTGAAATGCTTTCAATTTTTACTTTTGTAATAATTTTTGCATGTTAATAAAAGCAAAAAAAAGCGATATATGACTTCCAAATAAATATTTTTCTTTCCTTAGTGTGGAATAACACTTTATAAATATTAAAAAATAGTTTTAACATGTTTTTTTAAATATTAATATAGAAAATTAAGCATTTGTACGTTAGGTACAGATACAACAATCAGAGGAAGGAATATTACTATTTAAGTTTATATAAGCATTTATTTAACTTTTCTACGCGCACTGGAACATAGACTAATGTTTTCTTAGACTTATGCAATCTTAAATATGAAATCGTGAAATATCTAATATTATTTTTACTATTTTTCAACAACATAATAACAAAAAAAAACAAAAACATTCTAAAATAACACACAAAAAACACATACAATACAAAAAAGGATTCTACAAAACTAATTAAGCCATACATATAATATGCACAAGTTAAAGACGTATTCCCATTAGAACAAAAGTGCAAACAAACCCTAGAGCATTTGGTGTGAAAATATGAAAGAAGTATACGAGTACATAGAGCCCCGGATAATCTCGCCTGGACCGCCGCGGGCGCGTGATTAGCGCCTGAGAGCATTTTAAAAGCCTTAAAAGGTGCTGATGTACTTGATGATAACATAGAATAAATGTGACTCTACATGACTCTATATTTTTTTTGTATTTATTCTTATATAGAAATTTTTGCCTACTTCTAGAGGCATTGCTTATTGTGGTTTGAGTGGCGGAACTTAACGCCGCGGTATGCCTTGTTACCAGAGCATAGAAATAAAATTATTTGATATTTCATTTTCTCGAGTGGGAAACGAAATAACAATCTATCAAATTTACAGCCAGTTGTGTCCCTTCACAACTCGTTGTCTTAACAGTAGATTCCCAGGTTCCCTCTACCTACCCTGCCATGTGTGGGATACAACTCAAGCCAAAAATATATATATACAGAAGCTGTTGTTGGCGTCACGTAACAGTGTTAAATTGTAAAAATTACGGCTGTGGATTCAATCTCGGCTTGGCAAAATATTTTTATTTGCATATTTTTTCGCACTCTGCTAACAAACTAAAGCACAGTGAGGTTAACAATATTTTCTGTTAATTTCTTTAAATCATGCATCTTTAAAATATTTTCGATTTATTGTTTTATATTGAGTTCTGGAACTCAACGCCTCGCTTTACTTAGTTACCAGAGTGAGGAAATGGAAATAATCATGGGAATGGATGAATGAGTGGGAATTAAGCCCACATTCGGCATTTTTACATTTAGTATACCGCTGCTCCACGACAGCCTAGTATAACTATGTTTATAACGATAAAAATATATTTAGATATATAGAATCATATTTTTTTTGCTATTTTAAGCTTGACGTATCTTCGTATATTATTTTCATAATCTCTGTCTCGGTCGTAGCGGGCGCGGCTCATTATTACTGTGTAATGAATGCCCGCGCACGATATTGTGGGGTATAGAGGGTGCAGCGAATGAACAACCTGTATACAGTATACAGCTCAGAATAGGTTGTTTTGCTGTTTGTGTAACATGTGCATGTATGTGCATGTAATGACACCGGACATGCCCGCACTGGCTTTGTTGGAACTCTTTAGAATATTGATGTGGAAAAAATATATATAGAAAACGTATTGTTTATAATTTTTGCAAAAGAATCTTTTTTTGTATGGGTTATGTGTAAGTTTGGCCTAATTGTGAGTACTGACTCACACCTACATATAAGTTTGTTTATAGGTATTTGGATGAGTAAAGAAAGAAATATTTTACTAATATAATCTTTTATCTCATACTTAAAAAATAAGTTAAATTAAAATCAAATCAAGTTACACAAACTGATCTCACGTCCACCGAAATTAATATCACATTCAATATCCTTTTCTTTAAGCCCATCCCTTATCTAGTATTTAATATTTTATCTAAACAAAAACCTGGGTTAGAAGATTTCTAACGTCACGCTGGACCTCCGTCAAAACGTGAAAAGGCATAGAAATCCCCAGTTCAATTAACGAACAGCCTGTATGCTTAATAAAGAAGCTCGGAGCTTTCATTACACCCTGTATAATGGCCCGTACAAATATTTTTAATCCTCGTTCTCATACATCTTCCGTAGTTCATTTTGCTGTCCAATGCTTTTAATATATTCTATATGTTTACACAAAATACAGCCTTATTCAAGTGTAGTTGAGTCACTATTCGCTTAGTGATGAATTTCTGTATGTGACCACGTCTAGTTAAGGTAAAATGTTGTTTATAATATAATACTCCGGATAGTTGTGACGATGGTACTTTTTTTCTTTAGGTCCCTTGTGTAGTTCCTGCGATTAATATATTTTCTCTGTAATTTGATTGAGAGGTGTGTTATATTAATCTTTCCTCTAATAGTAAATATATGTTATAAAATAAACCGTCCTAGATTTATGAAATACGACAGTGATATATTTTTGTATTTCATATATTAAATGATATTGAATTAAGTGTTAAGAAAGATTGAAGATTTCATCAGCAGATTCTACTGTAAAAATTGACATTCCTCACACAGAGCTTAATAACATTACCTTACGTCTTATTATACATAATGCGTTTAACAGTTGCACATTTCTGTTCTTATACACGAAATAATCATAAATTGTGAAATATTACACCAACCTATCATCAAGAGGATTACTAAAATTAAATATAATTATAGAAAACAATTCTAACTGACAATTACTTTTACACACAGAAACTAAATTTTAATCTCGTTCCGGAGTGATCGGGGATTCAATTCAAAATCATTCGTACGTACTTCAAAGTTCAAACTCACGTTCATTTGTCACAGTTTCCTTTAACCTTTACATATGGAAAGATCTCAAATCACTTATACTTGTCAAGTTAATATCAGTTTTATTTAATAGAAATAAGATTTAAAATTGAATGATTTGGGCTGAACAGTTAAAATTTTCAAATGAGGGTAGTGTCAGCAAAGCACAACGCACACTCCACGCCACGTGGCACAATTAGTTTCATTCATCGCCGGTCCTTCGTAGCGGAAGGTCGTACGCGTGTGCTCGCATCCGACGTATTCAACGTATTGCAAATGAATTGAGTTAATCGTTTGTAACGGTCCTCTGAAGATTCACAGCGGGGGGTAGAAATGGATGGAATAATATCTATTTTTAGTACTATTGATAGTTTATTTTTGTATAAGATAAAACATTAATATTCTTAATTTAGTTTTTTTTTTCGTTTATATATTTTATTGCATATGGGAATTTATGAATGTTTTGATGCTAATTTGATATTATTTATTTGAATTGATCTTACAATGTACATGTGGGTATATGTTATTTACATAATAAATAACGGCTAGCTTTGAAGTAAATGATATAAATATTGTAGTTAGGTTTTGATATATATGTACTTATACGTATATACTTATTGTAGAGTCACCTTGAAACATAAAAGTTTCCTACCGCTTTATAATTCCAAAGCAAACCAAAAGCTTCAATAAAATATGCGTGGCGGGTGGCCAAACGTGTTCGTGTATAGATATTATGTAACTATTGTGGTCATTACAGAGAATGAATAAGTATCGAACTCTACCCCCAGATGTTATCTATTTGGCACATATTTAACTTCAATAAGTTAACGTACCGTTCAGAACTTTTATTTATTGAAAAAGTATAACTTGAATGCTTGCTTCTAGTATTTTTGTTTTGATATTGTTTCAAAATAAAGGTATATTTGAGTTAATTACTGATTTAAAAGTTTAGATGAAAGTACTTGAAACTTGCTAATTCTTTACAATATTTATTAATCACCTTCACGCTGTATACCGCATATAGCAGATAGGCAGAAGTAACCTAGTGTTAAGACACTACTTTTCCCACTTTCCGCAGAGTTTTTCAAGGTATTGCGTGTTGATTGGCCTAACCAATTGCTAGGCTTTTTTGCCTTAGTGCCAGAGTGAAGAAATAAAATATTAAAAAATAATAATTTGGGGGAACCCAAATGGGAATCGAACCCACAACCGTTAAAAAGTTATAGTCACACCCTTGTGCCCTGCGCCACGACAGCCTCAATACAATGTAGTATATTGTAAATATATTATGTCTATTTAATATATTTAATAAGAAGACACAGTAGAACACCGTTTGAGTGTAAATTCAATAGTTGTAGGTTCCATCCCCTCTCGGGGGAATGATCCCGTTTAAATAAACATAACTTCACGTTGGTTTGACAGAGCATTCTAACACGATATTCCCTTGGCCTACCGTGTTATGCGGGAAAAAGCGTGAAGATGCATTTTTTTATCAACTTCTGTAAGAAAAGGAGGTTATCTATTCGACTGTATTTTTTTTACTAAATGATACTGACGCATAACTCTTAGAAAGACTTATAGTATATCCTCCGCTTTAGTAAACTAGCAACGACATTTATTGAAACATCACGATAGAGCCTATTAAATACCACAACATGAATATATCTATGTAAAGCAAATGATGTATTACAAACAATAAAGAAGAAACATATAAGCATTCCGAACCTCCTTGCCGACGCTATTGAAAGTGAAATATCATCGCAAACAAATCTATAGGAAAGTAATGACGCGAACTCTATACAGAGTGTGTATAAATTATTATAATATTGCTCTACCGTTATTATGGAGTGTATGTTGGTGATAAATATTCATCACGATATTAATGGTCGTTTGACGGAGGGATGGAGTATTTTGAGATTAAATAAGGAAGAGAGAACTCTCTGTTTTCTGTTCCTTACTACTCTTTTGTTTCCCCCCCTTTGCTGGACAAAGCCCGGCGTTGCGTTCCGCCACTCGATACGGAATATCTCGAAATTGAGCGGAAACTAAGGAACGGAGTGCCTTAGCATTACGTTCCCTCTACCTTCCTTGTTATATGAGACACAACGTGATACTTTCATAAAAAAAAATGTATGAACACCACCTAATCTTCCAAAAACGTAAGCAAAATTAAAATTAATAGTAATATTTAACTCTCCTAACTCGTACCATTTATTAATGTCCACTAACAATAAACGTAAAAGAACATCGCACTAAGTGAATTCGTATGTCGACGCCACCTTCAATTTAGTGATGCGAACCAATCATCATTACCAAGGGACCAAACGGTTCCTGGACGCACCTTCGAAAGAAAGAGATGCAAACATTATTACTTTAGACAAGAAAAGGATAGAAGGTTAAGAAAAAGGCAATGATCGTAAACAATTCGGCAAATGAAAGATTATGTTTATCGAATTAAGGTGTTCCTTTTGCACCCAAATAAAAATTCTTCTTTATTGCCTCGGTCGTTTCTTATTTGTTTGTCTTTTAATATGGCTTAGTTTGTTTTAGGGAAAATGTATAGGTAGATATTATATTCGTTCTTATAAAACTAAGAGTATAAATAAACGTATTCAATTATAACATTTTTTTGTTGTTTTTTATATAATTGGTTAGCAACTGCCTTGGAAAACGTTCAGACTCTCGGGTCACTAAGCTTATTAACCTAAAATGTACGTTATTTTCTTATCAAGCTACGTCAAAATTTTTGAATACGTGAGAATTTTATCGTATGTATAGGAATGATAAAAAAAATCTAGTTACATATAATATACTAAGAAATCTAGATGTATATAACATACTCAATTGCATATGACAAGCACAAAATAATTTTAATTTATTTATACAATATATTACTTTATGAATTTTATAAACAGTATCTTTCTTTATTAATTCGTCTAAAACTCTAAAATGTGAACAAAACATTTGAACTTTTGATTAAATTTTTGATGGAGTGACATATTGTCTTTTGAAATTTTCTTCTATTTTATAAATTTAATTCGTCCATCACAGGCAAAGTGTCCTTTTACCACGTGAGACTATCTCTTCGATTATAGTAGAAAGCTACAAGTATTTTATACTGTTACTTTATTATAACCCTTATAATCAGCAAGTAGAGTTCAGTTTTGAAAAAGACCGAGCGACGATCTTAAGTGAGTTTGATTTACGTGAGAAGACAATGCAATCTATTCCCAAAACTCATCTGCACTCTAGTTTAAACCTTATGTTTATAAAAGAAAGTTCAAATTTCACGACTCTACATTGAATAGAGCTAAAGAAGCACTCACATTTTACTGAAAAATGTGTAAGAAGTAAGGCAGGGAAAGGAACGGGATCCTTTATAAAGACATATTATTCTTTTGAGGCAGAGCGGGATTGCCGAGGCGCAATAAGTCCAAGTAATCCGTGAGGTACTGCTATCCAATTGTCATTGTTCTGTGCCTCTAATGAAAAATATTTTGTTTTCTCTTTTACTGTACATTGTACACAGTTTTTATATCAAAGAAATTGCAATCTTGTTCGACTTTTTTCGCTCGACCAGTTGTTGCAATAGGTATCAAATGCGCTGTGCATAAATCTTATTTAAGAGCTCTTTGAGTTCGTTTTCTATTTTAAAATTATGATTTAATAATAGGAAAAAAGTTTTATGTTTTATAAATATAATTAATATATTTTTATTTAATTAAAACTCTATAAATAGAGCAGTTCTAAATTATAATAAAATATAATTACTTATGAGATTTTTTTTTATCCAAACATAATTATATAAGATTTAAATAAGTATAATTTTTCTAAAAGATTTATAATAGATCTTTTTTAATGCATTACACTCATATGTGAATAGAAAGTACAATTTAATAATAGTGCTGGTTGAAATATTTATTTAAATTGATATTTTCATTTCTTCGCTCTGATGTCAAGGCAAAGCGCGGCGTTAAGTTCCGCTGCTCAACACGCAATGCCTTCTGAATCCGGCGGAAAATGTCGGAGTGTCTTAATCCTAATTTCCATCTACCCTACCTTGCTGTGTGCGTAATAAAACATATTTAATATTAATTTTATTTTATATTAATTAATAAAGCTCTTATAACATATATCTGTCTCTATTTATATCTAAAATATATATAAGTATACTACAGAAAAATATGTAGATACTATAGAACAAACAGCAGTTAAAAAAAAACATATAAAATAAAAAAGTCTTAAAATTTTATTTGAAAACACAAACGTAAGATAAAGTAGAATTGGCTGTATCGATATGCATTCGAACCGAAAATTTTGAACTCCATCCATGGAGCCGTATAAAACTAAAAAAAGACAGATTTCCTGCAAGTGCCGAAAGCATTTTGGCGCAGAGTAGAGTCCTAACAAATTCAAAACAACCATAAATCAGAGTGGACAAATAAAAAACTGAGGTAAGCACTGATGCTGTGGCCCGTCCCAAGCGTACGGGATTCAGGCCGCGTCCGGCCACCGGAAACGGCTCTATTGGCGTAAAAACTAGAGTCAACTGGCCAGTTTGTTTGGCGAATTTTTTAACAATCGATTAGTTTTTTTGCACAATCGCTTTGACGTGGCTGCCTTGTCCGCGTTTTTATAAATTTCGCCACTAGTTGAGTTTTTTCTATTTCGCTGTCCGTTTTATATTTTATCTTTTTCCGAATAGTTTTGGATCGGCCGAAAGCTTCTGAAACGTTTTGAATATAGCCTTTTTTTGTTAGAAAAATCATTGCTTTTTATACAATCGTAATTCCGTTTATCCAATTCGTACAAATGTTTCGATTTTTTTTAATGGCATGTCTTCGTAAAGGGAACTTAGTGTCATGACACTCCGTTTCCTATTTTCCGCCAAATTCTAAAGACGTTGCGTGTTGGGTGGTGGAACTCAACGTTGTGCTTTGCCTCGACACCTGGAGCGAAGAAAATGGAAATATTAATTATTTTATTTCCTCGATTTAGAATCAAATTCACAACTTTTCGCGTTTATTATATTCACGCTACATTCCTCTGCGCCACGACTGGCCTCAAATATTTAGATAACAATCTAATTCTAATTAAACAAGCTCTATTCACCGGCTGTACTTTCTATAAAATTCTAATCAAAGCTACCTACATAAACGATATCACATACATACTCGTATATTATTAACAAAAGTCCACCGTCGAATCCCCAAAGAGAACTCTCCTATACACGCGCCGGCATTCGCCATGCACGTGTACTGCAAATTAAAGTCCGCGGAACTATTAATTGCCAGATATCGTTCCTACCCTTCGTTCGCCGTGAGAAAGGCACAATTAAAGGTCGTTGTTAAAAAATGTTGATCGCTTTAGATGGAGCTTTTTGGTTTGGAGGTTGACTTCTGGCTTATTTAATAAACCACCAAAGTATAGAAGACTGTGGTAATGAAGAATAGATTTTATGAAGATATCTGCGTTCAGCTTTACGTTTCTTCCGGATAATTCAGATATAATCAGATAATTTGAAAAAAAATCAGGCATCTTACTAATATAATATATGTTAAAGTTTGTGAGGATAGAGTAGTAGGGATAGAGTAGGTTGTCAGTCAGAGTAGTTCTGGAGTTAAAGAGGGCACTCTTTAACTCCAGAACTACTCTGACTGTAACTCAACGGACTTGGATAGAATTTTACTAAAATATTGCTTATTTACTAGAATAGAATAGTTATTAGTAAAAATTTGGTTATAATATAAGAATAAGTTTAAGCGGGCAAAGCCGCAGGGATATTTTATTATTTAATTTATATAGAAGGGAGCAGGTTCGAATTTAATATGAATAAGTGGTAGAGTCCACGTGGCTGTAGATCAGATAGTCTTAATGATAATAAAAATCTTGTTTAGAGAACATGAGAAAATTTATTTAATATTGCTTTTGAGTTTCGTTCAAAATAATAATATGATTGGTAATTTTTTTTTTCTGTAAATATTCCTATTTTTTTGGGAAAAAAGCAATTTTACACTTCTTATATAGAAGGATAGGCATAGAAAATCTAGTGTCCAATACAGTTAATTTCCAGCTGTCCTCCTAACCCTGATTGGGAGAAGATAACATCGCTTTTTAATTTATTTAATTCATTATTATATATTTGCTTGAAAATATAAAACATATGCAACTACATAGTGGCTGATTATAAGCGCGAAGATTGTGGGTTCAAATGACACTCTATGGAACAAATTATTTTCATTTCTCGTCAGAAAAATCTAGAATTAGGCATATAAAGCGGCGTTAAGTTCTGCCACTCAACACGTAATGTCTACAAAATTAGGCGGAAAGGTAGATTAGAAAATAATTATTTCTGATATTACAAATAGTGAAGCTGTATTTTTGCATTATATAGATATATATTATTTATATGTATATAGGTATATCTATTTATATATCTATATACTCGTACATATATTTTTAATAGAATTTTCTATATTAATCCATTTCATCATATGGCTATCGAACTACAATCAGTAAGTAACATTTTTGAGTTCAATCACAGGGACTGTTCCTGTTACACGTTATATAGTCCACGTGTCGATACCACTGATATCCTTGATGAAAAGATCCCCTGGCGATAGTGGCTGATCTTATCGGGCAGTCGGCCCAGATCGACAGATGGATGAGTGAGTTTGTTGTAATTGTTCTGAAATATCTTAAAATAGATTTTTCTGGGAGAAATAGCTCAAATTTTAATTTGGTTCAGAAAATAGTTTTATTAGAATAAGGGCCAAGCTTAAGAAAAATATAACATCATATATATCACTTTGTAAGTTAATGATATTGATTAATACATCATACCATACTCATTACTTTAACACTAAATCAGCTTCACGCTGGATCCCGCGCACAGCATGGTAGACAGAGGGAACCTAGTGTTAAGACACTTCGTTCCTCACTTTCTGCCGAATTCTGGAGGCATTGCGTGATAAGTGGCAGAACTCAACGCCTTCGTGCCGCTGCGCCACGACTGGCCTATATTATCAACATTCCAAAAATACAAAAAAAACCTACATAATCTATAACAACCAACGATTCAATATCAAAATATCAACAAAACATAGGTAAAACCTACTGACTCGGAATCCAAATCAGTCAGTCAGTCATGTGAGAAAGCAACATCGCATTATTAATAAAAGCGTGCATAATTCGTCGATTGTGCGCCATTGAAAAGACGATTATCGCCCCACGTCTGCCACCCTCCTGACCATGTACCTATTCATTCTTATTTAAATCTCTATTTACTATAACGAATCTAATTAAAAATGCACCTCTATATAGGCTGAAACGTTTTGTTTTTTAGTTTATCGTGATTTAAATCAGTAATTTTAGCATATCGCTCATTTGGTGTAATAATGACGGATTTGTGCTTTTTAGAAATAATGCAGGAGATGCAATCGAAGTTTTTAAATTATCTTTCTGTATGCATCAATATATTATACTTCTTTTTTAGTCTTACTCTGTATCTTGCACGTAGTAGGGTAGGCAGAGAGAACCTAAGAACTTAGTGTGAAGACACTTCCCCATTTTCTGCCAAATTCTGGAGGCAACGCGTGTTGAGTGGCGAAACTCAGTACCTCAGGCGCCAAGTCACTCCGTTTTGCTTATATTTAAATTGATTTAAAAAAAATCCAATTACGTTATTAGCAATCGCAAATTAGTAATATGTATGTATTTTTCAAAAACGAATTACTAATATAATAAATTCACCATTTTTTTTTTTTGAGCTGTTATAAAGGAACCTTGTAAAATATTTATATCATAATATTTCTGAGTCTGGGCACATACTCGTATGTATGTATTCTCATTATATCTGTATATTGTTAGAAGTTATAGGGACTCATTAAATGCTATTCAAAAACAAAATATTTCAATTTAAAAATGTTTCAAAATTTTGCCAAAAGACACAGGTTCGAGTCACAGTATTTTCAATTAAAAAAAATGTTTTTTTTTAATTTTTCTCACATATTAAATATAATTTATACTATGAATAATACGTATAAATACAGACACTCTTTGTGTTAAGATCAATATTTAAAATAACATTTTGCAAAGCCCTTAAAATGTTTAATTCAAATTATAATAAAAAGAAATAGGAAATAAATATTTTGTTATAAGACGACGATTGATAATATTTAAAAGACTTTTCTATCGTAGGATATTGATAAACGATTTGATAAAACAGAAAACAAAATCAAAATAAACACACCGAAATGGAACGTAATTAATTGAATGTGCAGCCAAATCTGTCACAAAAATAGCATTATTTTAATCTGTGAATCAGAAGCGAGGCTAATTCATAGCGAGCGTTGTCCCTTACATTAGCTAATACCCTCGACAATGCTGCTCGGTTCACACGCACGAACAATCGCTACCCCTGTAGGAACGATCGATGGGTTTAACTGATTTTTTTTTATGTTTAAAAGTTTAAATAATCTATACTTTTTAAATAAAAGTTTAGGTTTAGGTAAAAAATTAATTAATTTGTAATTTAAATTTATGAATTTGAGCTCAAAATGTAGAGCTTAACATAAATGTCGTGTAGTGTCGGAGAAAGATTTCGAAGATACGATACATGAAAATTTTTAAACGTGTTTCAAAACATTTAGTGTGAAACAACACTTTAAAAAAGTTATAAATACTGTATTAAAAAAAAGAAGAAAAAAAGCGTGACGTTGGACTCCGTGACGTTGGATTCCGTAAGCACACGATTCTTCCTGAAGACATCGCAAAGTATGACACGGATAAAGAAAGATAGGAAAACAGCGGTCACCTCTTCCACCGCTATGGTGGTCATGCCCTTATCCTAGTGCAAACTAATGTATGTACTTAAATTTGTGTTATTAGGTATATATTGTAATGTGTAAAATTGTTCAATATTAAATTATACAAAAACCTTATCGTTTAACACCTTAGATCTAAATGAAATTTTATATAATAATGTAAAGTTAAAAATAATATTTACTTATAATAGGTATTAATTGTATGTATAAAAACAATAATATAATTAATATATTTGATAAGGAAATTAGATATAATAATAAAGTAAATAAAGTAACTTGGTCCGTACCCAAGTGTCTATCTATAGTGCTGAACTAAAAAAAATGAGTTAAGA
The DNA here is from genome assembly GCA_013421005.1 of Heliconius erato x Heliconius himera. Classification (NCBI taxonomy): domain Eukaryota; kingdom Metazoa; phylum Arthropoda; class Insecta; order Lepidoptera; family Nymphalidae; genus Heliconius; species Heliconius erato x Heliconius himera. The sequence goes on along the minus strand of JAATLQ010035850.1, from coordinate 17,903 downwards.
GTACTTTGTTTCAGACAGTATATACATTGAGTATATAATTAAAAAATGCCATTATTATTATATATATGTATCTCGTATCTATATGGCAGGGAAGGCAGAGGAAACCTAATGGTAAGACGCTTCGTTCCCCACTTTTCACCGAGCTCGCGGGTTGAGTGCGCGAAACTCAATGCCGCGCTGTTGCCTTGGTACCAACCAACAAAGAATTATAAATTAAAAAAAAATAAAAACCCGCTCCCTCGAACATGAATCGAACCCACAACCGCCAGTACAATCACACGCTTACCCCTGCACCACTACCGCTTCTAAAATATTATAATCACTTATAATAACAGTACCTCACAGGGGTGCACTGCAAACTGCATGCTGCATACACAGCAAGGTGGTTAGAAGCGCACGCGCCGGTCATTGTCCTCACCCCAAGCAAAATATTACATATTATCGTGAGATTTATTGCATGGAAAATTACACTTATTGTCGTTACATATACAGTGTCATAAATAATTTTTATGTTAATTACGATTCTCGTTAAGGTGGGGTCCCAACGGTTTTACGGCGTCACCCTCAACTTTTGATGTCTGATAGGCGGAATCAAATGTTGGAGTTTTGACATTCTAACTGAAAAATAGTTGTGTAATTTTGTAAGCATATACATATAATATACATACAGAGCTGCAGTGTCTAATTTTAAACGCAACGGTTATGGGTTCGACTTCGATTTTCACTCGGGAATTATATTGTTTTATTTTCTCGCAATAGTAACCATTGAATTCTGCCACTCTATACACAATGTCTCCAAAGTTGGGCGGGAGATAGGAACAGAATGTCTAGAAACCAGGTTCCCTCTGCATAACCTACTTTATACAAGATACAACGTAAACCTATAAAAGCTGCTAAAGTATAGCTATAGAGTACCTTCCGTTCTCCACACACTGCCAAATCTTCTCTCAGTGCTCCCTCAAACTCCCTAACCCACCTATATTTCAAATTAAGTAGTTTCGTCTGTGCGTTGTATTTCAATAAGAGAATAAGAGAAAATAATAAGAGAAAAGTTTTATGTAAATGTAGATTTGAGAACTTTTTAATTTAAAAGTAATTAAGTAGCACAATTTAATACCTACTGTATAGCTGTAAATTCCTGTAGTTTTTTTAAATTATTTTATCGATACCTACTTAATGTTATATAAATAGAGTTCATTATTCATTAATGGAATATTTCAAAGGAAAATATCGATTAATAACGGATTTGTCCAACTGTCACATGGCTGATGTGGACTTTTTTACAGTCCAAGCAGTACATATTATGATAAATAACCTAAGTTTACTACTATTAGAGATTTATAAAATTGTTATTTATGTCTGACTAATAATTATTTATAATACAACTTTTTTAAACAAAAAAAAAAGAAATAAAAAGACTGCCTCACTCTTTTTTCCGCAAAGTTACGTAAGCATACGTAACTTAGTGCTAAGATAGTCCCGTTCTCCACTTTCCACAATTTTCAAGACATTTCTGAGTTTTTAAGATTAATTGAACAAATTTTTCACCGTTTTTTGTATTTCTACCAAAGCTACGAAATGAACATAATTCATTAATTGAGAATCGAATCCACAGACGTCATCTTTGTGTTGAAATTTTAATTTTTTACTCTACAACTTAACTCCTTCCTTAGTCTTAACTCAATTTGCATTCTAAATGTAATTTAATTTACCTAACAGTATTTTATGAGGCGTTGTCAATGTATCGAATGATAATAGAAATTTATGTTTTGAATTTAATAATAGCAATAAAAGTGTCGCGTAATGTTGTTAGGAGTGCTCCTTGAGGGTGCAGGTTGAAGGGCTCGTTTAAATGTATTTTATATTTCAAGCTTACAAATCATTTATTTGGATCAATTTCATAGACTAAGTTTCTTCTTACTTAAGTTATAATAACTAAATAAAAATATGTAGCTTCTAAGAAAACACGCTTTTCTACAAATGCTATAGAATGAATATATATAAGTTATATAATGTGCTATAACTACAAATTGCGAAACACGTATATGCGACTAAATTCGAATGATTTATTAGAAACTTCTGAAGAGATTCACTACTCAGGCTTTATTATATTGTCGGATGAGCTTAAGTTTATATATTTTTGTAGCTCCACGCTGTATCTTGCACACAGCAATAACGCCGCATTTTACCTCGACGCCACAGCGAAGAAATGAACGTATTATATATTTAATTTCCTTGAGTAGGAATAGAGGCCAAAACCTGTCGCGCTCACAGTCACACGCTTCTGCCAATGCACCACGACTGGCCAAGTTTCATGACGATACTATTACCAAATTTGGGCATATATTAGTTTTTTTTTTTAGATTTTATTACATATTTATTTACATATAATAGTTTTAAGTCAACTTAGCAAAAGCATGTTGAAGTAATATTTGACTATTTTTGTGAGAGAATTATTGTGGGTTCAATTCTCACTCGGGGAAATCGCTTTTCATTATTTTCACATTTCCGCTCCTAAAGACAAAGCATATTGAGTTTCACCACTCCACACGCTAATATTTCGAAAATTGGGTGGTGCGTGGGAAACGGAATATCTCAAGTCAAGGTACGCTCTGCCTACTGCTATGTGCGGGTTAAAGCGTGGTGCCATAAACGCTTAGTTAATATAACAAACATTTAAATATCTCGTATATATAATTTTTATATTTAATTTTTACGTATATATATTTTTTTTTAAATACTTCATTCCCCCGAGTGGGAAAAGAATCCACGACCTGTCTTGTTTACAGTCACACCTGTACCCCTACTACACGACTGGCCTCAAAACAAAACACATTTTAAATCAATTAACTTAGTCTCTACCTCACCTTGTAGATAAAGGCACTAATATAATACATTTAGCTGAGTGTTCACTTTGGGGGGTGGGAGAGGGAAAGGAAAGGGGGATGGATAGATTCGTCTCGATTTGACTCATCATTTTAATTTAATATTTCGGATAGTCGGGGGGATTGAAACTGGATGTGTGACGTGTGAATGCTCATGATTGAGCACGCGATTCTGGCTATGGCTATATGACTTACCTAGGGTGATGTTTTGGTAGCTTTCGGATTTTGATATTGACTTTTGATTTTTGATGCTATTTTATATTACTTGGTTATATCTGCTATTTAGATGGATATAACAAATATAATTTATTAACAAATATTGTAATGTGTGTTAAATGACAAAGTATGAGAGGTAACTCGGACTTAGTTATAGTGGTTCTTACAAATATTAGCTATTATATTGTATTTTTTTTAAATCATCCAAAACAAAACGATTTTTTAACATTTTTAAAGTGTTATTGATGTTACACACTTAGCAAAGAAAAATACTTATTAAGAAAACGTATAAATCGTTAAAAGAGATGTGGGTTCAAATCTCCACGTTTCAAATTTTTACACGTTTTCTTAAAAAGAATTTCTCAATACGAATCAGTAGTTCCTTAGATTGACGCGAATAACCTAATAGACTATCTATGTAAGCATCTCTCACAAATTATAAAGAACTTAGCTCAATTTATCTTATTTATTATCTTTATGTTACTAAAGTTACCATGTTACGGTAACTCAAAGCTGAGCTTACTGTAACTAAAACCTAGAAATAATTATACCACAATATAAATTTTCTTCAAATTTATGGCTGCCAGACTATCATGGGCATAGACTATCATGGCAAAGGCACAAGAAAGTGTGACTGGAAACGCGACGATCGTAACTTCGATTAGCACTCTAGTAACAAGGAAAAGTGCGTCGATAGGATGCGCCATTCAACACGCAATGCCTCGACAATTGGGCAGAAATGGTGAACGGAAGTGTCTTAATAATAACGGAGTGTCTAAACACTGGGTTTAACAAAAGAATAAATATAATCAGCTTCACGCTGTATCCCGCACACAGCAGGGTAGGTAGAGGGGACCTAATTTTAAGACACTCCGTTCCCCACTTTCGACCGAGGTCTGGAGGCATTGCGTGGTGAGTGGCGAAACTAAACGTAGAGCTTTAAGAAATAAAAATATTAATGTAAATAAATATTTTATTTCCTCGAGTGGGGATCGAACCCACAACCAGTCGATCTTACAGTTTGTGCTCCTGCGCCACGACTGGCCTCATATAAAAAAGAATATTTACTAACGTTGACGTCATATACACTTAGTTAATTTAATCATTAATGCATTCGAATTTCTGCAATAAACACACCCTCGATATGGACAAACAACAGATCAGACAAATCTAAGTTTATTGACGGAATTAAAGTGCATATAAATTTTATGCAGTATTAACGGGACATTTCTCCGAGTTTATGAGATTGGGGGCATAGAATCTTACCTATTTTACGCTAAAGTGAATATTTTATAGAATATGTGTACTACTTTGTTGTTCAATATTCGTTGTATTTTTTTCTTAAATGGCAATAATAATTTTAATATTAAATTTTTGTCATAAAGAAAAAATTAAAAGTATAAAAATCTCTATTGTTTATATTTCACCCACTGTTTTGAGCCTGGTTTTCTCCGCGAAAGAGAAATTAATGGTAATTCTTAGGTAGAACAGACTCTTTTTAAATAAAATAAGTTTATATTTCCACCAACACTTTGAACAACACTTTAGAAGTAGAAGACTATGTCACGCTTTCAGGTACAGTTCAGGTTCCTACTCGGAGAAACAAATGTACATACAATTAGGAACCTGAATTTCAGGTGAGATGAAGTGAGTTCAAACTCACGATGATAATGGTGATAATATATAATTGCATTGTATGACCGCATATATAAATTATATTATTTTGAACAATAATTAATTTATTGTCGCAACAATATTTTACTATTTCTTTAAAATTTAATTCAAAACAAATATATATTTTATAAGTTTCTATTTATCTTAGTAATTTTACCGAAGTAGGGGACTAGGTGTTATTGTGACCATAAATCCATGTCGAATTGCGGACATATCTTTTAATGTTCGTATATTGAAGTGGTTAAATGGTGAGTCCCGATTTAAAGGATTACTTAATGGTAAACGATGGTTTTGACGATGAGTAAAATATATTACTTACCTAAGTGGTAAAACTTTCAATCCGTAATATAATTTAATTGACTTGCTTTTAGTTGGAAATTGGTTGGTTTTAACGTAATTGTTGTATAACATACTAAATTGTCAATATAAAATAAAACATGGACCTAGATATATCTTTATATATTTTATATACAATATTTTTTCAGATTATTGACGAAAAACCGGAAAATATGTTATTAAATAATAAATGTTTTTTTTAAACGTGTCACAAGGTACTGTTCCATCTTAATATTCAGTTACTATAATTGAAAATGCAACTAAGAAACCAAATATAAGTAATGTACAAATATAAGAAAATATAATTACTAAAATTAAATATTAATGTACAAATACAATTTTACCAATGTGTAATGTACCGCTATATCTACATAATATATATCCCAAAATTAAATGAATAGCGTTGTCCGACTACAATCAAATTAAAAATAAAAAAAAAAAAATTAATAGTCACTATCACGTTTAATTCCGAAAAAAAAAGTATTTGGAGATTGTATAATGAACGTTGTTACTAACACAGTCACAGACTTTTTAAAAAAAAAAGTGAGGATATTTTTATGTAATATATTTATTTTAATTTTTTACAATAAAATATTTAACTTGGCACTGTTATGAAAGATAACGATTGTCAAAATTCCCCTATATACTCATATAGGTATTTTTAACCGGCAAGTCGTAATCGTTATAATAGTAGACCATATCTGTCTCCGACGCGTGAGAGCTTGACAAATGAGTGTTTTATGCAAACTAGGAGTATAGCCACTACCGCCACACACACTCCTAGAGGAGTGCTGCAGATGAGGTGATGTTTGTAGTTTACTAGTTATTATATAGGGAACTTTAGTTTTTCTATTATATTTTATATTAAAAAATGTATTACATTTTATAATGTTGGACGGGTGCCAAGAGTCGCACGTTCAAATCCCGATCAAGTCTTTGTTTTGTTTCTAAAAAAAGTATTTTTCTTTTTTACTAATGAGTGTAGTACTTATAAGAGTGAATAATATATACCTATATATTTTTATGTCATATATCAAGTATGATTTATAAATGAATGTATTTATATTTTTTATGTATCTGATTACTCGATAATCTATTAATTCTTGATTCGTAATCTTATAACATTATAATTTTTTATCCAAAAAAAGGCGAAAGTTTCAGCCAAATCAAAAAAAAACACTTGATATGCGACAATTTTGACGCGTTAAATATTTTATATTGACATACTAATGACTATTTGATTTATAATCCAATTTAAATGTAATTAACAATACAAGAAAAGTTTGCAAAAATAGAGTAGTAAAATGGCATTCATTTAGTTTTATCTGTTTTTCAGATTAACATGAACAAGGGCACAGAAGTGTCAGTTTGTATATTTTTTTAAATCATTGGTTTGGGGTCTATTACATTTACAGATACATTTGTTTTTCCTTATATATCTTTTATATACAGACAGCGATCACTTACATTTTATTGTACCTATAGATGATAATTATGTGTCAATTCAGAAAAACGTCGCCCAATTATCGGCACACTAGTGGGCGCGCGCGGCTTCGCCCGCTTATTTGGACAAACAAATTGATTATACAAACTTTCAACCCCTTATTTGCACCCTTAGGGGGTGAATTCCAAAAAACCATGAAACACGTGTTCAATGAAATGTTTTAAGTGTCTGAATTTCAAATTTTATAAAAATCGGTGCCGATTTAAAAAAAATCCATACAAACTTTCAACCCCTATTTCATCCCTTTAGGGTTAAAATTTTTCAAAATCCTTTCTTAGTGGATGTCCAGAATATGAAAATAAACATCTGCCCAAATTTCACGTTTCTACCATCAGCGGTTACGGCTCTGCGTGCGTCTTACCTCAGTCAGTCAGCACAAGCCCTTTTATATATATAGATAATAAATAACTACTTCTAGTGAAATAAATACAAATAGAAAAAAAAAAATTCATCGACGCACATCACTATGAATATTCAAATCAGTAATTTAGATGGAGGTAAATAGACAGTGGTCGCCACACACCATTTGTCCGACGATGTGAATTTATATGAATTCTCCTATTATAATAATTTACATTTTTGTGATTATTAAATTATAGTTACAATTATAAGAGAGCAGTTCTTATTTTCGTACGATGTTATACTAATACTTTTTCTAAGCTCCACGCTGTATCCTACACATAACATGATAGGAATCTAGTGTTAAGATACTCTGCTCCCTTTTTACTCTCGCTTTGAAAGTAATTTATTCCCTCATATAAGAATCGAACCCACAACCGTAGTGCCACAGACGCTGCAGACACTTTTCACCTGCCATATTAACCTTTAGTTTCGCTCAACACACACACAAAAAAAACATAAAAAATTTTGGAAAGTGGGTAACGAAGTGTGTTACCACTAGGTTTCTCCGTTTATCATTAAATCAAAACAAAAAATCAATCAATGTTTCAAACTGGCGTAGTGTATTTCACATTGTATTCCACACGACACGGCACATTTAATAAACATTATTATTATCGACTTTTTGCCATACAAAAAGTAAGCCATCTCAAAGGGGAGAGTACACTTAATTTTGTTACGTTTCAATTCAAGCACGGGTGTGCATGTAACAACCAACCTTAGTATTAATCAGTAGGGTAACAAGATTCTGTATATAATCGGATGGTCTCAGCGGGACGCGGGCCACTTTATTAGATTGTCGCCCTAACCTGCCAGTGGTGTGATGAAGAATAAATGATACTAAATATATCTTTTTATTAATATATATTTTATATAATATTAAAAGTAATATTCTTTTATAGTGTTCGTGTGGCAGTTGTGGTGCAATTTGATGTTAACGTTTTGAAACGATGTTCTCGAACCTCACTCGGCAAAAATATTTTTTTATCTCATACCGTATATCTGATATATGCGGGATACGCAATGCCTCAAAAATAGAGCCGGTGCATAAAGAACGGAGTATTAAGACACTCCCACGCACTAACCAATTTCTGAGGCATTACAATATGTTCTGTGGGCTGCCACTTTCACATTCACATTTAAAAGATAATATGAGGTTTTATAGGAATTGGCTGTGGATCGCTGTCAAATCAGGCAATAAAAATTAGTTTATACTAAAAATAGACAGACAAGAATAAAATGATCTACCAAAGTCTAAATGAGTAAGTTTAACTAAAAAAATCCCTGCTTTCTGCCCTGCTTTTCAAATAGACAATCAGACAAATAAAAAAAATTGCAATAAAAAAACCGTTAACAATTACTTTATACTGCAAGAGCTTACGTACAGTAAAAAAACCCACCTTACCACTCTCCCCACTATAAATGAGCGCTAGCGATTTTTAGTGTGACACACTCGTATGATTTATAGTACTGGCAACAATGTGGACCGGTTACAGCTATGAAATTGTGAAGGGACGAGTGAAAAGCTTTTTGTTTTCAATACACGAACACGTGAATATGAACGTACGCCTAGTAATTATTACTACTGTATATGGTCAAATGTTACTTTTTTTATGTTTGTTATCGATTTTCCAATATAATTATAAAGAGACATATCATGAGTGGAACAGTATCAGTAATAATTTTGGTTATGGGTTCGATTTCTATTCGGGGAAATTATTTATTATATTTTGTTTAACACACAATGTGACGTTAAGTTCCGTTACTCAACCAGCATTATTTTGAATTCAGGCTATAAGCTGGGAACGGAGTGTCTTAAAACTAGAAACTTTGTAACTTGTAAAACTAGAAAAAAATGATAGTAGCAGAGTAGGGCTGTGTCTATCTGATTTCATATTTCTTGTAATGCTTCTAATACAGGAGAAAAGGAGGAAATTAAAGATACTTACATTAGGTTCTTTCATGAGACCGTTAACAAAAACAGAGGATATGGGAAATGAAAACAAATAAAGTAAAATAATTTATTACAATAAAATATTATCGTATGCATTATTTGTAGGTGACATGTTTGAAGTTAGTAAGTTGAAGTTATTGTTAATTATTTAATTCTATCTTAACCAATATCTTTTGTAATCATCTTTGGGTAGGCAAGCTAGGTATAAATCTTGGTATAATTGTGTAAGAATTTCGTTTTAGAAAAATGTGAGCGTATAAGTTTTGAAAAAGTTAATAAAAAAAATCAAATTAAATTAGCTTCACGCTGCATCCCGCACACAGCAGGGTAGGCAGAGGTATCCTAGTGTTAAGACACTCCGTTCCCCACTTTCTGCCGAATTCTGGAGGCATTGCGTGTTAAGTGGCAGAACCCAACGTCGCGCTTAACCTTGACACCAGAGCGAAGAAATAGAAATATAAATTTAAGTAAATATTTCATCTCCTCGAGTGGGAATCGAACCCTCAACTAGTCGGTTTTACAGTCACACCTCGTGCCGCTGCGCCACGACTGGCCTCGTTAATAATTTATTATTAATAAAAATATCTTTGAAACACCTACTTAAGTCCCGCTACATATAAATGTCTATAACAAATATCAATTTAACAACTTACTTTCTATATCTAATTTCCATACACACCATTCATACCTACAATAACTGAATAACAAATCTGAGTTTCATTTCCATCATTACTTACGCGACATTGACTACAGCATCGCCTATAAAAACACGTTACACGTAGACGTGGGGTTCCCCCCAGCTACCCGAACTACCCTTGCTAAGGTATTGTAATTATGCTCATTTGTTATTTCTCCAGCGGCCGCGCAGGCGCGATAAGCCGGTACATGCGAATAGGTGCGTCATTAAAGTGAGTTTTTTGATGCGCACGCGCCGCCATCCAGTATTATCTTTTTATCGTTGCACCCCTAGCGGGATTAGTGTCGCATACAGGGGTTGGTAGCTGTGTCACGTAAATGTATTAGTTTTACAAAACAAAATTAAGTATAATATAAAAAAAATATAAAAATACGAATGTAGATATAATTTTAATTGTGAATATATTTTTTTTAAATATGACATTAATGATTTATATATTATCTAAGTAATTTCTTTTTAGTATAGTAAAGAATTAAGCTGGAGTAGAATCTACAAAAGTTACTAGCGCTCTTCCTGCACCAAGCTCGACAGACGGAATTTTGAGTCACTAGACACGCTTTTTCCAATTTTCATCTACTTTTAACACCCTATATATTGAGTGGTGAAACTCAACGCCGCGCTTTAAGGGAAAACAGTTCAAAAAGGTAAAACTTAAATAATTTAAATATAAGCATTAACTTGAATGAAAATCGAACATACAACCATAGCACTTACAGTCAGAGACTGTCACACTTAAAAGAAAACCGTTAAAAATATCTAAACCAGTGTTTCACCTCTGTCTAGGTGTACAAAGCGCGTGTCACCCGTGCGTCCCCGAACAAATATTGCATTATACGCACGCGTCACGTCACTCATTGTCCTTCTTGCCCCCTAACCACGCGGTCACCCTACCCCCTAATCCTGCAGTTTAAGTACAGATTTTTTTTATTTTAATTTTCTATTATTATTATTATTATTTTAGTATTTAGTGCTTAATGCAAAGTTGCAGTTTTCTATATTATTTTGTTATTTTTGTAGACCGTCATGCCACAGGGGCACAAGCGTGCCTCTGTGGCGTAAGCGCGATGATTGTGGGTGCGATTCCCACTCGTTAACTTTCGCTATTTCTCACATAAACGCCTCAAAAATTGGCGGAAAGTGGAGATCAGAAGTGTTTTAATGGGTACGAAGTGCCCTAACAGTAGGTTCCCTCTGTCTACTCTGCTTTATGCTGGGTGCAATGTGAAGATATAAAAAAAATTGTGAACATTACTAATTAATGTCCACAATTTTTTTTATATTTTTATTATGTTATTATTCTGTTAGAATTTACTGTAATAAAACAACATCTTACATACAAAGTTACAGGCCATGTTGACCATTTCTAACTGCAGACGAGATGGTTGTGATTTTGATTCCCACTCGAAATAATAATTATATTGATAATGTTTTAATCGATATTTATAATTACTAACATAACATTACATAAGTTTAAGGTTACATCGCTCATTTGGTGTAACGACGACGTATTTTCACTTTTAGAAATACTGCATTTTGATTGCATCTCCTGCGATTTTTCCATATACATATATTTACTTACATATGTAATTTGTTTCTAAAAGAAATCATTTAGATCATTTTTGACCCAAATGAATAATATTATATACTAAATAACACAGCAGCAAAATCTTTAAAACTGATATCTCAACACGTCAAACGCAAGCCCCAACACATTTAGAACTCATTTATCGTTAAAAAGGTATTAGCTCCTAAGAACAGAGACTGTGGCGCCACGAATGTTCATAAGAAATAATAATATAACAGTATAAATATTAAAAATAAAAAAAAAATTAAATCAGCTTCACGCTGTATCGTGCAGTGTTAAGACACTCCGTTCCCCGCTTTCTGGAGGCATAGCGTGTTGAGTGGCGGAACTCAACGCCGCGCTTAACCTCGACATCAGAGCGAAGAAATGGAAATATAACTTTAAGTAAATATTTATAGACACAAGTCGTGGCGCAGCGGCACAAGGTGTGACTGTAAAACCGACTACCATATTTTTGTTGAAAAATTGTACCAAAATAAACCTACGCAGGCCTTTTTTATACAATGTAATGTCAAAATTTTTAAATTGCGGGATTTAACACGCGTCTTTTGAAAAACAATTAAATACGTTCAAGATTCGGATTCGGGGTCAAATCCCGTCCGGTCTAGAGACATCATACATGCCATTACACAATATTTCATACATTCGGGGGGTCCCCATAGTTTTTCGACTATTTATGAATTCCTCCAGTATCATTCATTAACACTGTGTTTTCGAAGGTAAACTGAGAAAATTAACAAACGAAAACAAAAGCATCATTATTACTATTGAACTACTCTTATATCACTTCCAGTAACTGCTCTAAGAGACGAACCTTTCTATGAGGGGGACCTTTTTGTCGGTCTCAATTGTGAAAGGTAATTTTAATAGTCCAAATTAATAATTTCCTCTGCCCGCATGCTTGCCTGGTACCCGGTGCGCGCTCGCCGATTGCCGGCCCTTATCCCTTTGTGTATTTTACACCCATTTATGGAATTTTTAATGCCGCCACTAATTGATGATGACTGTGTGTTACTGTTAAATTATTTAATTTTTAGTGAACTATTAAGACAATCTTGCTATGTTTTGATAGTTTTCATATATATTTTACACACTTTAGTCTTCTACTTGGCGTTTTGTCAGAATCTTCTTTCCTACTCAATTTATTCTATTTTGCAGGGTCTTCAACAATTGTCACTGTTTCAGCCATAGCTTCTCTTAACGTCCGAGAAGACGGGAACATATAATCTTAGGTGATACTCTTGGAGCTTATAATTACTCCACGGACTTCAAGAATACCTGATAAATGTGTTATATATGCGGTTAGACTGCGTTCCGGCTCAGCACCTTTATTTCCATGACGAAAAGATCCTGTGTGCTGAGATAGTGCTGGCCAGCTTCACTGCCGTATAATAGAACTGATTGGATTATACTCTTGAATATCAATGCTTTGAACTAGGGCGGCATTCTGACCAGGACACCATAGTCCTCTCACAAATTAGACCAGATAGTACCAAGATCGTCCATTAATTGCTGTACACCTACTAAATACACTAATTTCACATCCAAAATTAACATTTGAAACATTAATAACTAAATTAACCTCATTTTCTACAAAAAAAAACAAGATCGTGACCTACCTCACACAATACGTTTAGTTTTATCAACTAAAGTACCCAACCGCATCTAAGGCGATGCGGGCAAACTATCAAAAGCACCTTACAAAGGGCTGTATTTAATTTTACACGTTTTAAGTTACTGCCGGTAGTTTTAGCATTGTCTTTTATAAGGTTAACCCCTTTATATATTGTTTGATGTGGCTTGTTATTGAGAGAGTAGCCTATTTTTTGTTTCACCCGCATGTTACAGAATAGGGTGTGAGAATGAAAGAGGCAATTTGACACTTATTTTTGCTGATCTGGAAATACTTTGAACGAAATTGAAGTAAATAGTATATTTACTTAACCAACCTCATAAACATTATAATCTAAAATTAAATTAAATTAAATTAGCTTCACGCTGTATCCCGTACACAGCAGGGCAGACAGGGTAGACACCTACCGCCGAATTTTGGAGGCTATCGTGAGTGGCGGAACTCTGCGCCTAGGCTTTGCCTCGACACCAGAGCGAAGAAATAACAATATAAATTAAAATAAATATTTCATTTCCTCGAATTGGAATCGAGCCCACAACCAGTCGCGTTTCAATCACAATTTGCCTTATAATCTTCCCCCATATTATGTAAGTATGTACATACTAGCGGATTGGGCACATGTACCTATATAAATAAAATTTAAAATTTAATAATAATATTTTTCCTGTTATGATAAAATTTTGCTATTCTATTACGGCACACACCGTTTACAACAGCACATCTATAATTGGTGTTCCAAGCGGTGTGTACTGTAATAGACTAGCTAAATTGGACCTGATCGGTCCAATCATGTTTACAGACCATCCATACTTTTATCAAAATAAGTCTTGTGTTTATATTTAAAAAAAAATTAAATTAAATTAGCTTCACGCTATATCCCGCACACAGCATGGTAGGCAGAGGGAACCTAGTGTTAAGACACTCCGTTCCCCACTTTCTGCCGAATTCTGGAGGCATTGCGTGTCGAGTGGCAGAACTCAACGCCGCGTGTTTATATTTTAATGTTTTATAAATGGAAACTTATATTCTTAATATATTACATTTTAAAATTTTTAAATAATCTTATTTTTTATTTTGTTGTCGTATCCTGATTGTTTAACCTTAACCTTCATACACCTAACAAAACAAAATAACCAATTCACAACCAACAACAGATAGATTATATTAACTTTGAGGATATCCTGTTATCTTTGGGACAATCGCGTATGGCCATAAATGAACTAAATGAGCCATATTTGAGTCAATTGAGCACCTACCCGTACCTGCCTATCTCCTAAACTGTGCCAATCATGTGATATGTTAGTCATGTGACAGTTGCATGCATGGAGTAGAAAATAAAAGATTTTTTTTTGAGTTTTCCCGAAAGTGTTGTTTAGTACTTTTATTTTGTATTTTGGAGAAATATGCGAAGTTTGAATTATCTGGGTTTTATAGACTACTTTGTTAAAATTCAATAAATTGGCAATATGTAGGACGTAATGTGGTGAGATTTGTTAACTAAATTGTCAACCTATTGCAAAATGTTGAGGTATACGTAAATTTTAAAAATATTGACTAAATCTACTGTAGATATTAATGTAATTAACTGTCGTGGGGCAACAACACAGTGTTTTTGTACTCATGAAGGTTATGGGTTCAATTCTCACTCGATTCCCACCGAGTTATTGCCATTTCCTTGTTATGCTTCATAAAAATATTTCACATTATGCATCTCCACAGAATTTCTAGTTCTCATGATGTCTCTTGGTAAATTGTCGGCTGACTCAGAGGCCACCTGGCGATCACCTTAACTGCCGCTCAATTGAAAACAATGGATACACTTAGGACGAATTACCTCGTTCATTATGTTAGTCATTTTCAATTAAATAAATATATAAATACAATATTCTCTTCGTAGTAGAGGAATTTAAGAAGATGCAATACGATATTTAGCGCTTTAATTTTTCGTATTTTAATATAAAAAATTGTAAATCCTCAGTTATCGTTGAGACTACAGTTATCTCAAATGTAAGGTGTAAATTTACTGGTTGTGGGTTCGATCCCCACTCAAGGAAACGAAGTATTTATTTATATTATTTTTTTTATTTCTTCGCTGTGGCATCCAGGCAAAACCGCAGCACTGAATTCCACTACACAACACGCAATTCGGCGAAAAAAGTGGGAAACGGAGTGTCTTAATACTAGATTCCTTCTGCCTACGATGTCATGTGCGGCTGATTTCTAATGAGGCTTTATAGCATTGTAATTATTTGAGTGAAATTTCTTTTAAAGATCTTTAACCAAATTAATCTATATTAATATTACGAATTTAGACCGTCGTGGCGTAGGGACATAACCGAGTGGCTATAAACGCGGCCGATCGTGTTAAAATTAAATATTTAATATTTTTTGTTCTATGCACTGGTTTCGAGGTAAAGTGCGGCGTTGAGTTCCGCCGCTCAATTCTGGAGGCATTGCGTCTTGAGTGGCAGAAATCAACGCCCCGCTTAGCCTCGACACCAGGGCGAAGAAATGAAAAATATAAATTTAAGTAAATATTTCATCTCCTCACGTGGGGATCGAACTGACAACCAGTCGATTTTACAGTTACACTTCGTGCCGCTGCGCCGATTTTTATTATCATTATGTTACAAATCACTAAAATCTAAAATCGATCCAAATCTGAATGCAAAAACCAAAATAATCAATATATTGATTTTCTGCTACAAATTATCACTCGAAAAAAATAATAATAGTGCTTACGGACGGACACTACGACATATTTACGTGTAATACATAAAAAAAATTGAAATTCATAGACATATATTAATAAAATTCGGGTTACTCACTCTGACTTTGACATTGTAAAATGAAATTGTTAGACATTATTATGAATTTGTGCGAAACGTCCGTTAATTGCCGTCGAGACGATGCGGGTGCGCTATAAAAGGTCGTTTCGTTTTATAATCCGTCGTAGCACAGTGGCATAAGCATGTGACTGTAAGCGCTACAGTATAGGTTCGATTATTACTTAAGGGAATGAAATATCTAATACTCTCATTTCGTTGTATAAAAAATAACTAATATTGTTTATCAGAATAGTGTGGCAAAGCATGGCGTTGGCAATCGAAAGCAAAGTGGAGAACGGAGTGTCTTAACACTAGATTGCCTCTATCTACCCTGATATTAGCAGGATTCAGCATGAAGCTATAAAAAAAGATTAGAAGAATATGTGTTATAAGAATAGAAATTTCAAACAAACTCCAGAACCACATACATTAGGATACCAAATGTAGCTACCATGATAACGTATATAATTATTTTTACAACTTTATACTTTTTTCCCACACGACAACCCATGAACCAGTGTTAATAATTTAAATACAATCATTTCCCTGAACGAGAATCGAACTCACAACCATCCCATACACAATCAGACACTGCCCCACTACTCGTGAATCAAATAATCAACTTAAATACATATTTAATGATATAATTGGCAACTCTCTCATCCACGAATTGAAACGTTATGTTAAGTAATTTAACAATAAAATCGTCTTCTCCGAACGGGCGCAGGTTAATCATTACGGTTTCTCCGAAGCCCGCATGTAGCCCGCGAGGACCAATTGACGCAATGAACGCACGCGAACTAATAAAACTGATCTTAGTTAAGCTGGTTGGTAGTTGGATATGTTCTCACCAGGTTTTTTTTGTTTCTTCTACTATGTAATAAATGTGTAAATTTTGTTATTAGCTACATACTGTATTCTGCATATATCAAGATAGGAAGTGGAACCTGGGAACCTAATGTCAAGACACATTTTTAACGTTGAGCCACTTTCATGTAACAATTGATTTGATTCACTTTTAATCATTGTATCATCATGATAACTATAATATGATATCCACGAGGTGGCTTAAGATGAAGCCAGAAACTTAGAGGCTCTTCATAGGTTATTAGGAAATCTTTTGGGTTTGCATGAGCATTTGTAACACCAAGTGGTGTAGAAAAGCGTGTATTTTAGTTTTCCTTTAAAACTATGGTATCTGTACATCTTGTGTTATCCGTTGTGTGTCTTTTAATTCTAGCATCCACCATACTTAGCGGAGTAGGCAAAGATAATCTAGCTCTGTAGTACTCCGTTTGCATCTGTTTACTAAATTTTACAACCAACGTCTCATTTTGTCTCATTAAAACAGAAAAATGAATAAAAAACTTTCTGTTTTTTTCCGCACAGAAGACGTCGTGGAAACCTAATGTTAAGCTTGTTAATTTAACCAATTTTCGAGATATTATATTCCAATATCACGTCTTTTATCTTTGTCCTTTTACCAGAGGAAAGAGAGAGAAGAGGAAATTAAAATAATTAATTCCCTCGAGTGGAAATCAAACACACAACTACGGCATTTCCAATCAAACACTGTTCCACTGCACCACGGCATCTATCATTTATTTGATAATATGACAATATTCTACGGACCCCACGCGGTAAAGCCACACCTGGACGCATATAGGATAAAGTTACTGCGTCGGTGCATTATTGTAGCATACGGGTTGACATCTGCTCTTACCGGTACAATGCGATCGATATTGATTATATAAATCTCACCTAGTTTCCTTTTTTTTTGAGCTTCGTGATTTTATTTTAGTTTTGATAAATTTTTCTTTGTGTGAAATTAATGATACAGATAATTTCTTTATGCGAAATTCAGCATTATACATTTGAATATTATAAGATGGTTGTTTGTTCGATTTCCAGTTAAAAAACAATCCATACCTATATTATAAATTCGAAAGTAACTCTGTCTGTCTGTCTGTCTGTCTGTCTGTCTGTCTGTCTGTCTGTCTTTTACGCAATCAGGGCCAAACCGCTAATTCAATTGTGATAAAATACTCATATAGAGATACTTGAGGGTCTTCGGATGAACATAGGCTACTTTTTTTTCTCATATTTGTAATATTGTCGATATATACTAAAATATTAAAATACTTTTTAGTTTGACAGGCAATTTATTCTGCCATCTTAGTAACAACCGACCG
>JAATLQ010035849.1:0-32673 GCA_013421005.1 Heliconius erato x Heliconius himera | reverse complement strand
AGAACTCAACGCCGCGCTTTGCTTCGACACCAGAACGAAGAGATGGAAATATAAATTTAAGTGAATATTTCATCTCCTCGAGTGCGGTTCTTCTTTATATTTTTTTTTTACAACAATGAACTTTTTGTAACAAGTGATAACCGTGCATTGTGTTACTATTTAAGAAAATGTTACTGTATATAAAAATCTTTTTTTGGCGAAACAACAACATAATTTTACACTTCAGACTCATTATTAAAATCCACACACATTTTCGCACAAAAAACAGATCTTCATTTTTGTCATGTTAACTAAAAACGTCTTCACTCCAAAACGAAAGGTAAGTAACTAAGTAATATGTTCAAAAACATCTCATTTGGCCATCTGCACTGTTATTGATTGCATTTAGAAACAATACATATACGAAAATAAAATTATTGCATTTTGTTTGCTTTGTATACCGCCGCAAAATGTTTATCTATAGTAAAAAGTAGACAACTAATTGATATTTGCCGACTCCTGGTCATAAACCTTAAATAGCGTTTATTATACGGCATTACTGTCGAAATTTCTTAGAATTTATTTGTGATAAATTAATTTTGTTTATTATAATTCTATCATATATATTTCTTTCAATGCAAATTCTTAAAAGTTGCGTGAGAAAAAAAAGATTGCGGCAACCGTTATCAAAAAAAAGCGAGAAAAAAAAATCATACGAGCAGAGGACAAAGAGAGAGAGAGAGAGTATATTGAAATGTTATTTTCCATATTTTCTTAATTAATAAAAAAACTTACGCAATAATTGTCGCCCTTCATTATCTTAAGGAAACATGATGTAATTAATACCTTATAATATTTTTATTGATATTTGTAAGCATTTATTTAATTAGATAATTTAGTCGTTTTAAAATGATAATTTAAATTAGTATTAGTATTTAGAAAACAGATTTAGCAAAGACTTAATATCATGGGTTCATTATTTCACTTGAAAAATAAGGATGATTTCATATTTAAATAGTTTTTTGTATGTTCTTAATATGATTATAATAGGTAAATATCTAGAATAAACATTAATTTTAAGATTGACCTTCTATTATATAATATTTTAATTTAAAACATAAGGCAAATTGCGTATTTCATCGTCTATTCTCAGTCAAACTGAATCAGAATAAAATATTTCGAATGATGGCAACCTTTGCTTGCGGCAGCCATTTTCCAGGCAACCATGTGTTTTAGTGATGACAAAAAAATAAGCTTTAATTTGATATATAATTCATTAAAAAAACACATGACTGCAAATATTCACATTAAGTAACCTCTTTAAACCAGGCAACCTTGGACTTGCGGCAGACTGAGAGCTGGCAACCATTGTTTTTCCAATTCCTTATGCGATTTTCTTTCAAATGATGTGCGATTCACATAAAAAACATATGAGTGCAATTTTCTCCAAAAACGAGTTACGAAAAACATCAATTAAAGGTGATTGCGGCAGGATTTTTTTGGGCAACCCTAGTGTAATCTATTCTACTATCATGTATCATTCTTAAATATAAGTTTCATTAGAAAATCTAATCCCTACAGTTTTAAACGATGGGATCTCCACCTATAAGCATTTGTATAATAATTAATCGAATAATAACATAAAAATCCCACTACCCGCCACTGAGTCTTCCTGCTTCAATGCAGTTTCAGAATTGTAGGTCAACGGGTATATCTTATAAAATTAACAAACTTAAGTCTGCGGGCATACCTACATCTACTCATTTTATATGAAAATAACTATAAATATGAATTTGTAATGATTATTCTCTATGTATATTGTATATTCTCTATGTATGTATGTATGCTTTATTTGTAAAGTTCCTTTGAAAATATCCTATAGGTTGTGATAAGGGGTGAATTTCACACAAAATACATCAAAATTGATGCGCATCGCGGTCGCATCTTTTGATTGCGTTGTCTTAGAAAATCGTTTTTTCTGTTTCAATGGACTATAGACCTAAACGTTTGATATAAATTTCAGTGATATCTCCACGCGATCTCGAGATAAGTGTTCTTGAGAGACAGATTGACTCACAACAGTGATTCTATAAGGATATTGCCTCGACACCAGAGTGAAAATGAAAATAAAAATTTTAATTAATATTTCATTTCCTCGAGCGTGGATTGATCCCACGACGAGTCGCGCTTTGCCACGTTTTGTGTCCCTGCGCCACGAGTGATTGAACAAGAAAGAAGAAAATTTTTTTAAAAGCTTTTATTTAACTTGCAATGTACAAGTTGCTCGTATGTATGTTAGTTCGGGTGAAATCTTTGAGCTCAATTTTTAAGTAGATATCTTCAATCGATTGAGCTGAAATTTTGTATACACCTTTGGTTTGGATGAAGTCACACACCTTATCGTGTTCATTCAGTTCATTCTAAATCTAATATGGCGGACCATCCAAGATGGCGGAATAGTTATATTTAATGCACTTCTATAATATGGGTATCAAATGAACCGCGGAACGAAGAATGTTAGCAACTGTATTATGTTGGGCTTCTACAGTACGCAAAATGTAAGGTAGTTAAGCTATTGACTATGTCGTTATCTACTTAGGCTCGAAAACTCTTTGTGTGTTGGTCAAGCATTCGTAGCCTTAAGTTGGGAAAAATAATTAGAATCTCAAGGTTTCAATATTGAATAGCTGGACTTTCGAAATTGCAACAATGATGCGTTGAATGAGATAAACAGTCTGAGAAACCTAGCCACTGATAACTAACAAGTAAAAAATTAATTAAAAGTAAAAAAACTTTTTTAAAAAAAACTTTTATTTAAACGCTCTAAAAAAGAGAAAATATATTTTTTCTTTTAAATTTTAACTATCGACTTATAACCTCATTATACACAATTTATATGATCATAAAAGCTTGTCGCGCGATTTACTTGTTTAAATAAACTAGTACTAATTTAATTGTGAATAATTTGCTAAGTTTAATTTTTTTTAATTTCAATTTAATTAAATATTGATAGCCGCGACAAGCTTTTATAGTTTTATAAATTGTGTATAATGAGATTATAAGTCGATAGTTAAAATTTAAAAGTTTTTTTTTTTAATAAAAGCTTTTTCTAAAAAAATTTTTTTAATTTTAATTTATGCTTATTTTACAAAACGGGGGAGATCCGGTAAGATAAATAAACATAAACAACGTCGATGCTTTACCAAATCAAAAAATATCTTAATTTTTGACTTTTCTATTATTTAACGTTAAAAATATATATCTACAAAATTATAAAGTATCTCAGAAGAAAGATTAGCAAATCATTAGTTAGATTTACATAATTATATTTCCTAGAGTAACGTAGTAAACACAACTTATGTCATGTGAATCTTTAATTTCAGATACATATTTTTTATTTATTATATCTATGGGATTGTAGAAACAAGGCAATAATAATTAAACAAGAACTGAATAACATTATATACAAAGATAAACGATAAAAAACATTAATTATAAGAAAAATGTATTGAAGTTAAAAATAAATTTGTTTTTCTTAAATTATAGATACATGTATCCAAGCTAATATAAGTTGTTGCCACTGATAACAAAGCCCCATCAAGTCATAACAGGATAAGTGAACGATAAGTATAATTATCATAAAATATATTATCTACTATAAAATATACAATATAAGAAAAAATATATCATTTTATTCATTGTGATTGAAAATTAGACCGAATTGTTATTGCCTTCGTCACATAGTAAAAATATATAACTTGGACAACCCCAGGTTAAGATTATTTCATATACTAATAATAGATTATAAAAATATGATGAAACTTTTACGGAAGATGTTTATATATTTTATTTATAGCAACTCGTCTGGGTAGCATATAAGATTGTATTCGATTTGTCATACAGTAGTGTAATTTTTTCAAATATTTCGAATAATAAATATGAATAAAGTTTTAATTTTTTTTAAATTAGTCAGCTGTACACAGCAGGGTAGGCAGAAGGAACCTTGTATTACGATATCCATTCTTCATTTTCGAGAACGTATAGCTTAGGTGGTCAGAGCGCTTGGACGGTTTTCAAGAGGAACGATTTCAAACTGTTAAATAACGTTTAATTTTTAATTTTTCTAATAAGTATTTTTCTTTCCAAAGTGTCAAATAACACTTTAAAAATGTAAAAAAACACTATTGACGTTATATAGCTTAGTAAATAGTTTTATCTGGAGAAAATGTTATTGTTATATGTTATGAGGAGAGTCTTGGCGCAGGGGCACAAGCGTCTGACTGTAAACACGACAAGGTGTGGATTCTATTCCCCACTCGAGGAAATTTAATATTTTATTTTCATTTCTCCGCTCTGGTGTCGAGGCTTTGAATTCCACTTCGCAACACGTAATGACTTCAGTATCGGCGGAAATTGGAGGTCTTAACACTAGCCTCCCTCTGCCTACCCTGCTACATGCGGGATATAACGTGACACCGAAAAAAAAATATATATATTATTATTGTAAATTTCTTACTTCCGAAAATATTAATATAGGGCTTACAATTTTCTATTCATACAAAATAAAAATACATTATCTTTAATAATTTGTCATTTATTATTAAAAATAGTTACTTTAAAATATGTAACATAATAGTCGCACGTCACAACGTAACATACATAATTGCGCTAAATTTAATCTAACAATATAATAGTCAAAATTTACACATGATAAAGTTGACCTTTCACAATAAATAACCGTGTACCAACAATAAAAGAAGAAGTTACTTAATGGTAATACTTAATTATAATGAAGACGGCAATTATTTTTTTTAATTTGAAAAATTAAATTTTTTTAATTTAAAATTGATTGAGAACAGAAATAAGAAAGTAAATTGTAATATAGTTTACAGGAAAAAATATGGTACACTAACTGAGGCTATCTGCGAGACTGTCGAAAAAATCATTTTTACACAGAATGTTTAAGGATTTGAGATAATGACAGAAACGGTTATTTCTTTTGACGCTAGATTCTGTTTTGTTTTTTTCTAAACGGCACAGAGTTCTGCAAGATGGCCAATAGTCCATGGCGGCAGCTCTTCGATCCAATACTGCGGACGGGTTAAGGTAGCTCGAAAGAGTCGCATGTCGTGATACTTTGACGTCTCGTTCCCTATAATAGAAAATTATATTTAGATAATTATTATTCGAAAACGTATAGGAATTTAAACGTGAAATGACGTGCTTCATTTTCACTTTCTTTCTTTAAACTTTCAATACTTGCTAACTACATCTAAAACTAATGGGAAGATACTCGGGACATAGCTGACTAGAGCTGGTAGCTTGAGTAATAAAAACCATTTCTTTTAAAAAACATTTCATACATAAATTACATAATTTGTGCAACGCCAACTATGCACAGTGGCGTCAAAATACACGTGACGGATGTGAATTCAATCCACTCATCAATCAATAAACATACATTACATTTTAAAAATATTTTTGTTAATCTGGTCGCATAAAACAAAGAGCAGAGAACTCAGTCAACAAAAATCTTTGAAAACTCACTTGAACAAAAAAATCTTGTTCCTTTAAATGGGCCAAAGGTGGAGACCAAAGTTTGTTAGCACTAAATTATGTCTAAATCCTGACTGTTAACACTAAATTCTGTCTATGACAAACCTAGGAGATGGGAAAAGTGAAAAAGAAATATTACTGTTTGCCGCCCAATTTTAGGTATTAAACGCCGCGCTTTGTCTTATTACCAGAGAGCAGAAATAAAAATAACTCTTTCACATCACAGCTGTCGTGTTTACAGCCAGATGCTCAACTTCAACAGTAACAAAATCAATTTAAAACTCACCTTTGCTTACTCATACTAGGACAATTTATATTTACAGTATTATGAAACGGCAACTCTTCAGTTTTTGAAATAGTACTCTCTGTGAGTACGTCTATTATATCCTTGTTTACAGAAAATGCACTATTAAATTCGTCTACGTTTTCAAGCTCTAATAAACTTGCATATTCATTAGTGTGCCATGGTCTCATAGCAATATAAGATTTTCTACTAGGATTCAAACTATCGATATTGTCAATTATAGATATTGTATCCAAAATTTCCACCATTTTCTTCATATACGAATTTTTATCTCGATTTTCAATAGTATCGTTAATCATTTTATTAGGCATGATAAAATAACTGGAAAGATTCCACCATACATTAAAAATATCCAATGATTCAGAAAAAGACTTTTGTATTTGTTGATCTAGGCCAGAGTCTGGTGTAGATAAAATTTCATTTGAGGACCCGGAAAATCCTTCGGAATCGGCCCAGGACATACTTGAACTT
Organism: Heliconius erato x Heliconius himera; assembly: GCA_013421005.1. Lineage (NCBI taxonomy): Eukaryota > Metazoa > Arthropoda > Insecta > Lepidoptera > Nymphalidae > Heliconius > Heliconius erato x Heliconius himera. Next base: position 26,363 of record JAATLQ010035849.1, on the reverse strand, counting down.
TCTTCATCTAAGTTGCACTTAACTTGTGATGAGACAGCATCATCTACTTGATTTACTTTTGTTGAGTTCATGTAAAATTGTAAAAAGTTAATGGTTTTCCGTATATCACCCTTGTTTATATCAAGTAGCTTTGCTCCCAATCCTGTAAAACACGTACCAACATCCGCTAAGCACATTATATCCAACCATGTGCCCAGCATTCTGGGTAACAATGGACGCATATGAATAATTTTTCCTATTTGAAAAAACTTTTGCAAATGTAAACACGACAGTGATGATGTAATCAAAATGACAGGCCGCTTGGAGGATTGAATCAACTGTGAAATGGCTGAAGTAAAACCATCATCTTGGTCAAATACTATATCAGCGTCATCAATTAAAATGAGCGACATTCCAGTTCTCATACTTTCTTGGCTTGTTGTTAATGGAATTACAGATTCTGCAATAACAGTAGCGCATTTCTTATTTTTCTTAATATCCTCTTTCAACTTCTTAGGTTTACCACGCTTTTTAACATTTGCAAAAAGCTCTTCTTGTGACTTTTGGGAACAATCTGAAGTCTTACCTCTGTTCACTTTATGAGACTGAGTAGCTTCTTGAAGATCCTGTAACATAATTTTACCATTTCTTTTGCTACTTGCGTTAACTTCTATGACCTTGATGGCTAATTCAGCTGCAACTGCATATACAGCACTGGTTTTACCAGATCCAGTTTGACCTGTTATTATTAGTACATTATTTGAGCTTTTCTGTGTATCTCTACTATCAGTATCGGACCAATAAAAATCAGACATATCGGACATATCACTACTATTTTTTGCTTTGATTAGTTTCTCAGTCCAAGACTCAAGCCATTTTTTTAATTCTCGAACACTATCAAAATTACCTATAATTTGTTTAGATGTTGACGGCTTATATTTATCACACCAACTTAATCTTTCAGGAGTTTCATCATAAACATCATTAAAATTATTAATTATTTCGACACTATTATCCAATTCGGGATAGTTGCAGTCCTTAAATTCTCCTTTGCTCTTACCTTTAAGTAAGTGATATGTTCTATAAACAGGAAACTTTGGATAATCCATTTTGATACTTTTAAGAATCTTATCTGGCTTTTGTTTTGGTAAAGGCAATTGAATATTTTCTGATGGAGATAGTAATAAAAACTGATGAAGTAAAACATTGTTATTTACATTATTTACATCATAATGTTGATTATCATTGATTATATACAAATCTCCTCTTACAAAATTTCTAAACTTTAAAGGCTCAGATAATTGTTGAACATGAACAACTGAATAAAAAGTATTGGAAACAGAAGTATTTGTATTATGTTGGACAGGTTTTATTTTTAGTTTTTCTGGGACACTACTTTTTAAAAAATTTTTTTTTGCTTCCATTGCCTCTTGGGAAAGTTGTCGTTTTGAGAAAAAAATTGGAGCTAATTTGATATTCTTCTTCTGAGTAGTCACATTTTCCTTAGAAAGATTTTGTGTTTTTTTAGAATTCTCAATATTTTTACATTGTTTAGAAACATTGGTATCCTTTTTATTAATCAATTTTTTTTTCTGTTTATCATTCTCTACATTTTTTGAAGACTTTTTGTCAAGCACATCTGGATCTGCCTTTTTACATTCTTTACTGTTTCCAAGACTTTGAAAATTAGAATTAAGTTCATTATTTCTTTTTTTCTTTGGTGTAAAAATATGTAATTCTTCATCAGAGCTAAAACAATGCACATCCTCTTGGTATTTAACAGGTATTTTAGAACTGCGTTTTGGCCTGCCTTCATTAATATTACATTCTTTGTCATTTTTTTCTAAAGAAACATCCAATGTATCAACTTTAATATTACGTTTTCTTTTTCGACTATCACTAACATCAATTATTGCTTCAATGGAATTGTTTATATCTTTATCCTGACTATTTTCTTCATATGTCTCAATGGTTTTGTGAATTTTCTTTTTTTTTCTCTTTGGAGTAAATTTCACCTTTATGATAGTTTTATTCTTACACTCGAAATTAGTCTCTAAACCATCATCTTCATTATTAAACTCTGTTTCCATAGACAAATCCTTATCTTTATGTAACTTTTGAAAGTAGCAAAGCATATTTTCTTTTTTTCTAAGAGACGGTGACAGTTTGTTTAAAAATTCTATATCTTCATCAGAAATTTTCTTTATAAAATTATCTTTATTAGTGACAATGCTGGAGTCATTAAATATCTCGCATAATTTTAATGTGCTGGCTTTAGAACACGGACTTTTAGTTTCGCTAACAGCAACATTGTTAGTATCTCCATTCGCAATTTTTAAAGTATTAACTGAAATACTTTTTTCTAAATTGTCCAATTTTTTATCTGGCTTTTGAATCATATTTTTCAGTCTTTCAGCTCTTTTCAACATTTTTTGTTCAACACATCTTTCTCTATATGCATCAATTTCTTTATTCTTTAAAGCTCCTTTATCTTCAGACATCTTCTGAAGTCTTAACAATCTTTTAACTTTTAACTCTTTTTTTTCTATAATTTCTTGAAAATCTGGATCACTACAACTCTTTTCTTTACCTGGGGAGTTTCCCCCAATACTTTTGTTTCTAGATTCCATCATTAATTTAAAAGCATCCATTTGTTTTTTATTTTGTCTTTCTTTTTCTGACATATGAAAGGTTGGATCCTCGATAACATTGTCAATGTTAGAACTTTTTAAATTATTAACTTGTGAAGTATCTATTTGAGTACAATTTTTCCTTGTTCGTACCATTTTGAAGAGATAATTACTTGGTTTTAACACTTCACACTCAGTGAATACACTATCGACCTTTAAATTATTTTTACTATTAGGGCTCTTAATCCGTAAAGAGTTCACTAAAATTTCTGATACATTTACAACTTCTGGATCTTCATTGCCATCTTTTCTTAATTTATATTTTTTTAACTTTTTCTTTAATTCTTTATTGTATTTTATTTTAAATAGATTTTCTTTTGATCTCAATACCCGTTTACGACAGTTATGTTCATTATAAGCATCACAGCTAGTCACAATTGCATCCTCTCTCACAGACTGGGACATTACTATCCTGTAAATATACCAAAGCATTCTTTGTTAAACACTGATATATCACGATTATAGCTTATGGTTTTATACATTTAGTATAATAGTCACACTAAGAAATACGAACCGTACATGCTTCTAAATTTATGCCAATCCCATTTATTTAACACAGGACATAGAAATCGTATCATTGACACATAACTATATAAATAGTAAACATTTATTTATTTATTTTGTTTCTTATTTAAATCCATATATGTATAATTACTGTAAAACAAAATCGAGCAAAATTGGCGCCGATATTTATCATTTACCACATATACATTGTCAAAATTGTCAAAGTCAAATATGTTTACCACACTTAAACAAACGACATAAATTATAGCAAAGACAATTATATATATCTTTGTGGTATGATACCCATGGTCGACTTCAATAAAATTATTATTCGTAATAACAAAACAAAAAAAATATTACCTTATTATAATATGTCATTTCTTAATTACCTCTATTTTTTAATTATAGCAGTGCAATAAAAATCGATTATATGAGACATGGTAGTAATAAACTAATATCTAATAGTGGATGAGGCCATGGCGCAGCACGTAAACAGACGTGGTGGAACAGCGCGTATTAGCGCAAGAGTTATGGTTTCAATCTCCATTTAAGGGAATGATTTTATTTAAATTATCTTTCTTCCGCGTTCTGGTAAATAAAAAACGAATATAGCGCGGCGTTGAGTTTTGTTAGTCAGGTAGTCGGCATATAGTGTCTCTAAAATAGAGTGGAAAGCGAGAAACTAAATATTTTAACAACACGTTTAACACTGCTCAGCGAGGAAAAAGGGTAAAGTTGTGTAGTCGCGGTTTTATCATAATTTTATGACAAATGAAATATTATTGTAGATGAGGAAATAATATCATTATAGATATTGTTCCACTTTTTCATTAGAAAAGGGTATATTTTAATTCAATTCCGTACTAAATATACAAGTAACATGTAAGAGTAATCAATTATAAAATATATTACGTAAAAAATGTTTTCGTAAATTTGAACTCTAAAGTGAATAAAAAGTTAATTACAAATATTTTTTATTATTATTAATAATATCACAAAAATAATTATTAATGAAAATTAAACATGCAGTATGATATCGTAGATACGGTATGTGTGTATCGTATAACATTGTTTATTTCTGGGTAATTATTTTATTACTTCCTACAGTTTTTTTATTCAATAAAACTTATTAATTTATTAATTCAACTTATTAATGTTCATGCAAAATGTAAGTCGCTAAGTCAAACTACTTTTTTCATTAAAAATAATTGTATATATTTTTGAAGTAAAAATATCTTATAAATTGATGGACGCCAGCTCCACATACAATAAACACAACTCATTGTCACGTTCCGCCGATCGGCTAATGACGCATATTTCCATACATTTTTACTTGTAATTAAATAGCATATTGTTAATTGTAATTAAATTGCATAATTTAAGTAAAAAATATTTGAATTAACGAGTGCAATGTTAATCTATGGAGAACGATTTCATTTTTAATCAGCTCGTTTTATGTATTATACGAAATAATAATAGCTCAGTGATAATAATTCAATTAATAAAAGTATGCAATTTTTAATTATCGTTTTCTTATGCCTGGCCGCACACACCCAATAATATTGTCAATAATTTTGCGTGTGTGCAGCCGGTATTTCATTATTTATAGATTTGTGGATATTCTGTTTTTGTCAGGGCAATATCGCCGGAGGCAGGGTTATCGTCAATTATATTGACGATGCAATATTTATGTTGAAACAAAAATTTCAAAGAAGGCGAAAGCTTCTGCTTTCGAAAACAGTGTAAATAGCGAAAATAATGAAAAATAATATTTAATAAATTTTATTAAAACATGCGAAATTTGTTCAGAGCTACGGAATACATCTATTGAAGCATATCGCGACAAAGTCAAGAAAAATAATGCATTAATGCACTAAAAGCTGCTCGATATTGACAATTTTTTTTTTTTTTAAATCATTCTCTGTTAGTAAGAGTAGATTCACGGTGTATGACGCACACAGTAGGGTAGCCAGAGGGAACCTAAGGATATTATTTTATTAATTACAATAATAAAGCAACTAATAATTTTGTACAACGAACCAACTTGTGTAACAAATCAGACGTGGTGCAGAGGCAAGAAAGAGAAGTGTGACTGTAAAGTGGAGTGTCTTAACACTACTTTCCCTCTGCTGCTCTGCTGTGTGCGGTATACAGCGTGAAGCTTATTTATTTTTAACAATTTTTATGATGGTCTTAAGCAGGGGTTCGCTGGTAACAATAGCTTTGCTATATTCCCCATTTTCCACTGAATTCTGGAGTGGCGGAACTCAACGCTGCGTTATTTCTTAACACCAGAGCTGAAGAGAGATGAAAATGTTAAATATTTCATTTCCTCGAGCAGGAATAGAACCCACAGCCTGTCGCCTCTGACTTCTTTTAGCTGTAGGTCATTAATAATATTGAAATAATTAAACTCCGTTTTTTCGATCTAGTTTTCTATTTTTTTTTATAAGTTATTACTTATAAAAAAAACTTACTAGATTAACTAACGCAACGGGTCTTTTCTTTCTATACATTTTAGACTTAACACGTACGCATACAAATAAAGTTACTGAGTGAATGCGTCAGATCTTACTACTCAATAATATTGTGTAGTGTGCGGGGCATATATTGAACAATATTATTGTCAATATTGTATTGACAATAATATTGTGTGTGTGTGTGTGACTAGCCTTTGACATTTACCTGATAGGTCAAATTTTCGTCTGTAAATCAACCTTACCTTTAGACTACTAGTAATTTTTTGTGAACATTCAAAATTACCTACAAATTGAAAATATCAAGAAACAATTTTTTTTGGATGGTCAATGTTACCGATAATGTTAATAATTTGATTATCATATTTTTTTGTGTTTTCCTCAAAAAAATAACATAAATGTTGCCATATCAGTAAAATCGATTTTCGATAACGAGTTCCGACAGCCGATAGCTGTGTAAGTGGAGAAGGATTTTATTAAGGTGTAAAAACATTACAATATTGAACAGTACTTGAAAAAATGTCGTCAAAAACAATTGCTACACCACTTATTCGTCACGTAACGGTACTATATTTCACTTATTATTTTTAATTTAAATTCTGCACTAATAATTTTCCTGCCTGTCAAAACCCTGTTATGTAAAACCATATGATTGATCAGGAATATAAAAACTCCCAGGCACAACTTACCGTGTATTAACTTAATATTTTGATATAGGCCAGAAACTACGCACAAGTTGCTCCTGCATTGAAAAAGGATGTGAGAATTCAGTCTAGTGTTTTGCCCAATAAAACATTTGTGGCTGCATTGGATAATGGTTCCCCAGTAGCACGAGTAACTATTGCCTTTAAGTGAGTAGTGTGATATAATATACTTTCTTTACATACCATACCGTTTCAAAGCAATTCATGTATATAGAATATATTTACTAAAATGTAATGAATTCTAACATTTTAATTACTTTTTAATCAATTATAGGGCTGGATCACGCTATGAACCACAAGGAGAATTGGGCTTAGCCCACCTCTTACGTTCTGCTGCAGGACTTACTACAAAAAATGCTAGTGCTTTTATCATCCGCCGTCAACTTGCACAGATTGGTGCATCTTTCAATGCATCAGGAGACCGTGAATTCATCTACTATACTCTTGAGGTAACTGACAATAGATAATATTTATAATATATTGGTTATAGAGGTAAAGGTCTCTTACAGTATGATCTGCCATAATTTTATGCAAAATTTTGTGAAATTCTAAGTGCAACCTGTGCGGGTGAATTTCAAAAAATTGCACAGCTTAACTCCATGGGACATATTTTGACCATTTATTCAAAAATACAATTATCACCAAACTTCGCTGGGATCACCGCATTATCAACATTGCTGCAAAATTTCAGAGCTATATGTTTAACGTTCTAGAAGGAGTAGTAGCATTACAATTAAACACATTTTTGACCAGTAAGAGCTTTGCTTCACTTAGCTCAGTAATGATTGTCAAATTTCAGGCTACCCAAGACAACTTACAGCAAGCTGTGGAGTACTTGAATAATATTGTATCTAACCAGGAGTTTCGGCCTTGGGAATTAAGTGACAACCTTCCCCGTCTGAAGTATGATCTTGCAGCACTGCCTCCTCAGGTATACTTTACTTCTAGCTTCATTCTATATCTTATTGCCTGTCCACTACTTGATACTTATTTACAACTTTCTGCTTTCTGAAATTTAAATGTTGAGTTTGGAGTGGTGGAACTGAAGGAGATATATCTTTCCTGCAAGAAAATATAAAATAATTAAACTATCTGAGTAGTATTTTGTTTAATTTTATTAGTAGGATAATAAACCATTTGTTGGACTGAAGTTAATAATTATAACGTTGTAAATATTATACATCATAAGTTTCACAAAAAAAATTTTTTGTGAAACTCATGATCTATATATATTTATAAAAGTACAATGTTTACAGGTTCGCGCAGTAGATTTGCTTCACAAAGCCGCATACCGCCGTGGTCTAGGCAATTCTCTGTTCATTGCCCCTAAGAGAATTGGTAAAATCAGCTCAGAGTCTCTTCAACACTTTGCCAGCAGTACTTTGACTCCTGGTCGATGTGCTGTTGCAGTTATTGGTAATAGCCAGGTAAATATACTTTATAACTAGCAATCTGTTGGCAGCTTCCTTTGTTGATCTACACTGTTATCTATTTATTAATCTACGAAACAAGTTATTTTCTTGTTTTAATAACATTTTATTTTAAAGATAACATTGCAAAGAAAAGTTTCGGCAAATTCAATTAAACTTTATATCAATTTCGTTGAACAAAATACTTTGTTAATATAATTTTCTTATTTATAAACAAAAAAATATATAATAACAAGCATTTTTTTATCACCTCTTCTTAATTTCCCTCCTTGTTTTGGCTGGTCACAGCTGGTTTGTTAGATATTCTACTTGTTGTGACTTATTATATTTTGTCATTTTACACCTAGAAACATACACATACACGAATTTCGCATTTTAATACTTAATAATAAATTTTAAAATGTGATTTCATGAAATTTAGGACTCCCACCCCATTCTTTGCCGCATTATGAATTCATAGTATTCATTAACATTATGTTAGGATATTGTGCTAAAATTATATTTTGGTGTAAATTGTTACATGTATTATTTTAATATGACTTAAAGTATATGTGGAATATTTTTAAACATTTTTAAAGTGTTATTCCACAATTAGGATTTTTTTAAATAAGTATATGTGGAATGTTAGTAATTAGTATACATACAATTAATTTTGTTATTTTATAATTAACAGGACAATGCCAGTCTAGTAGCTCAGGCTCTTCAGTTGTCATCAGGCAGTGAAGCTCAGGGTGAAGCTTCTAAATACTATGGGGGAGAGTTAAGGTAATATTAATTTAAATTATATTAATTTTCATGAGAAAATTAATATGCATATGCATATGTGCACAAATGTGAACGCAATTTTATACATTAATTTATATATTGTACTAGAGGGCGCGCGCGGCGGCGGAATTCTAAAAAAACCACGAAACACATGTTCAATAAAATATTTTTAACAGTCTGAATTTAAATTTTTATAAAAATCGGTGGCAATTTTAAAGATTTTTCCATATAAACTTTAAACCCCTTATTTGAACCCTTAGGGGGTGAATTCTTAAAAACCATGAAACACGTGTTCAAAGAAATATTTTTAAGAGTCTGAATTTCAAATTTTATAAAAATCGGTAAGATAAAAAAAATCTATACAAACTTTTAACCCCTATTTCATCCCTTTAGGGTTAAAATTTTTCAAAATCCCTTAGTGGATGTCCAGAATATGAAAATAAACATTGCTCAAGTTTCACGTTTCTACCATCAGCGGTTACGGCTCTGCGTGCGTCTTACCTCAGTCAATCAGCACAAGTCTAAGCTACTATCTTCCACAAATAACAGAATAGCTAGGAGGAATCTAGTTTTAAGACACTGTTCTTCAATTTCCATCATTTTTAAGACGGTATTCAATGCGCTTTGTCTTGTTACAAGGAAATGAAAATAATTAATTTTCCCAAATGAGAATTACAACCACTGTCGTCGTGTTTATAATCGCACGTATGCCACTCCGCCACGACGGTGTCATTTGAAATTGACAAAGAGTTGGTTATTAAATTATATAAAACAAATTTATTTATTAGAAATTACATTAGAATTTTTTTTATTTATCAGGAAGGAAATGGGTGGAGATTTAGCTCACGTAGCTATAGCAGTGCAAGGCGCTCCCGCTGGATCACCACAAAGCCTCGCTCTGGCTGTTGCTGCTAGAGGTATGTTTTTTTATTCTTTTTTTTGGCTTCATTTTGAATGTATGACGGAAACCGCTTCCTACTTTTCGCCGAATTATTAAGGCATTGCCTGTTGATTGGTGAATCTCGACGCGCTATACTTCTTTACCAGTGTGAGGAAATAAATAAATATTTCAAGACCCTATTAGTATTTAATGAAACAAACTCTTCAGTTTTATTTTAGTAGTATAGATTACATAGTGTCAAAAACGTACCACTCTAAACAAGATGGTTGTGGGTTCGATACCCACTCAAGGAAGTGAAATATTTATTTAAATTTATATTTCCATTTCATCTCTCTGGTGTTGAGAGAAAGCGCGGCGTTGAAATCCTCCACTCAACACGCAGAATCCAGAATTCGGCGGAAAATGGGGAAAGAAGTCCCTCAACACTAGAGTTACATGCACAGTAGGGTAGGTAGAGGACAAGAACCTAGGCACTTGCGTGAAGGTGATTTTTTTTATACTGGGTACCAGGAGCACCGGCAAAAACAGTTCATTATCAGTTCAGTTCAGTTAATAATTTTATCTTAATAGTCCAAAAAATTTAACACAATTAACTCCTCGAGTGGGGATCGAACCACAACCAGTCGGTTTTACAGTCATACTTTGTGCCGCTGCGCCACGACTGGCCTAAAATTAATATTATATGATAAATTATATCTATATTATATTTTCAGCTCTCGGTAACGGGCCAGTGACCAAATGGGGAGCGGATAACACTCCATTAGCCAAGGCCTTAGGAAATATTGGACCATTTGCAGCTGCCGGCTTCAATGTCTCATACTCTGACAATGGTCTATTTGGCGTTATTCTCTCTGTACCTAAAGATGAAGCTAATGCTGTAAGCTTATTAATAATTTATGTTCTTTTTCTATTTCTTGGTGTATATATAATATACTTCTTCTTGTAGGAAGTTGTGGTTCATCAATTTAAATTAATTTTAGTATCAAAAGTAATTTTATATAACTGATAAGACTGTCTACGTAAACAGTCTATATCTCTTCAATGTTAGTAAATGAGATTAAAGATGTTTTTGTCTTGTCTTAACTTTCCCGTTTTTACTTAATTTTTGAGATATTGTTAAATGGACAAACTTAATGGAGGCAGTGAAAATAGTTCAGAAAGAGACAGAACCCACAACCGTCGCGTTAACAGTCGGATGATGTGCCTCTGTGGCTTTATGGAGTAGAAAAATAAAGAAGATTAGACATTGGGTCAGCTTCACAGTGTATTTGTAAGCTAGTGTTAAGACACTCCGTTCCCCACTTTCCGGCGAATTCTGGAGGCATTGTGTGTTGAGTGGCGGAACTCAACCCGTTTGGCCTCGACACCAGACCGAAGAAATGGCAATGTAAATTGAAATAAATATTAGAAATTTGGTATTGCTAATAAAAACTTTAATTTGATTGTAACTGTATGTCCCTATATATCCTTTGAGGCCGATGGTTATGAGTTCGATCCTCACTCGGAGGAATGATTCTATTTAAATTATTTTCATTTACCCTCTCAAATCCTTCTGAAACCCTCTGACCAGTGTATTGGGAATGGAGTGCCTTAACACCAGGTTCCACCAGGTCCTTCTTCCTACCCTGCTATAAGCAGGATATATGTGTGATGCTAAAAAAATAATACAAAAATACATTAATAGGCTGTCAAAGCGGCTGGCAAAGTACTAAAGAGTGCTAACTTGAGTGCCGATGCCATCAAGGCTGGTAAGAACCTATTGAAGCTGCAAGTACTGAGCGAGGCTGAAGAGGGTACAGCACTTGCTGAGTCTGTTGCTGCCCAGGGTCTATATTCTGGTTCTATCAAATCACCACTCGACATAGCCAAAGATATTGATGGCCTATCCAACAGTGATGTTTCGCAGGTATGTTTTTATTATTTTATTATAAATAATATTTGTTTAAGTTTCTTATTTTTTTTGTATTATACATTGTTGTACACCACAAATGTAAACAAAAATAAGACCTATAAGTGATGTATATATAATATATTTAGAAAGAAGTTTGTTATTAATTACTTAAAGTGCTATTAGTAAAATCTAATGATAAAAATATTTATATATGGGTTCTTTTTGGAGTCTGACTGTAAACACGACGGATGTATATCGATTCTCACTTGAAGAAATTAATTATTTTAATTTTCTCTTTTAACAAGACAGAAATGTCTCTAAGATTTGGCCGTACGTTGGGCATGGAGTGTTCTAACACTAAGTTCCCTCTGTTTACCCTTTTTTTCTCAATGTAATGACTTTATTTCAGGCCCTATCAAATGCTGCAAAAAGCAAGGTGTCCATGGGTGCAGCTGGAAATCTCTCATTTGTACCCTATGTTGATGAGCTGTAAACTGTTAATACCTAAATAGAATAGCAAGACAAAATACTAATAACAACCATGAAAATACCATTATCATAGAATCTTGATATATATGATATAATTTATTGTTGTATTAAATAAAAAAATGTTAATTTCCATATTTCTTGTGTTTAATTGTAGCTTATGACATAATTTATATTCATTTATGTCTAATTCATCCTTCTGCACATCTCTGTATTTTCTTAACAAATCCTGCACCGCAAACAAAACTTATAATGCTTGTTTAAGAACCCAAATTAGTTATGAAAATTTACATATAATTCGCATTTACATAAGAAATAATTACGTACATTAGGCTTGAAAAAATATGAGTATTAGTCTGCACTGCTGTCTAAGATTACATCCATTCAACTTCACAATAATTATCTGTAAGCTAGGAAGTATTATATACCACAGGTGTCATTGACATCTTATTATCATGACATTGTTCGCATCCCGTGGTAGCCGTTTTTATTTTGTTATAGCTTACAATAAAGAAGCCATACAAAATATATAAAAATAAAATGTACTAGTTTACATATTGCCTTAAATGTTAGCCTAATTATATTATTAAATACGTTACTGCTATCACAGGATTATTTATAAGGTAAAAGTATTTAATAAATATAATTTCCTGCTAAGATTAAAAAATTAAAAATCGAAATAAGATTAAAGAATTACAAATCACATTCAACATCACCAGAGACATGATCTCGTTGCAAAGAATATGATAATATCAATTAGTCATTATTGGAATAAAAACTATAGCGGTAAATTTAGTTTATGAACTTGTTTGTCATCAAATGTAAAGTATGTTATTTTCAGAAAGATTTAAAAAAAAATTTTAAAACAATTAATTACTACAAGCTCAGTACTATTCAATATCATATTTGTTTTCTTAAAATATCTTACTATTAATGATTAAACATAATAGATATTAAATTTGTACCGTATGTTTCGGAGAATTCGACCGTGTGCGTCGTGTGTACTGAAAAAAGATGGACAGCGGTGCATTCCTTTTTTGTTTGCACATTCTATTATTAATCTGTGTTCAATATGTCAGTCTTATATCTTAATGTCAAATTGTCAATATTCAATTATTCAATATAAATAACTGTCGGTTACCAGTAAGGCACTTTAACTTTGCTCAGTAATTACTAGAATTATTGTACAAGTGTCTAAATTAAGTTGCAAATAATTTATTTGTTGGTAATGTATATTTATTCATTTTAAGAATGTACTTATCATCAGTTAGTTCACGCTTATTATTGTACGATACAAACAGTTGGGATTTAAAAAAGACTTACGGATGTTATGATGGTGTAATAAGAGATATATCATGGAGTGATGATAGTAAATATATTTTGCAGGTAAATTATTACTATTTACATAACTTCTACTTGACAATAACATGTTACTAATGTATTATGTATATATTGCATTAACAATTTGTAAAGTACTATTTACAATTGATGATTTATCTTTAAAAATGTGCCAAAAATTCTGTACCCTTTTAAATTACAATTTTGGATTGCAGGTTAATTCATCTGGATTAATAGAAATATTAAGTCCAGCTGACCATGATGTCAGAAGCTTACAACACATTTCTATGAAAGACACCTGGTCAGCTAGTTTTCACAGAGATGGCCATCGTAATGTTGCTGTAGGCACTAAAAGTGGCAATGTAAAAATATGGGATACTAAAAATAAAACAATAACAAAAACATTTCCAGCACCATCACAACCATCTTGTGTAACACTTCTAAGTTATAATGCTAAAAATACTAGCTTAGCAGCAACTATGGTAAATGGTGACACAACTATATATGGTCTTGTATCTAATATTCCAGTGTTAACTGTAAAACTTACTTGTTCTAAAAGTATTTCAGCTATGAAATTCCATCATGAGTCAAGGTCATTATTAGGCTTAGCAACAGATGAAGGGCATGTTGTTTTGAGAGATATTACAACTAACAAAGACAAAGCATTTTTCGAAAATATTCATGCTTCACCAGTTAGTGATTTTTCTTTTTCACTTGTTAATAAAGATGTCATGTTATCAAGTGGCTATGATAAAATTATACAAGTCTATGATATTAGAATGCAAAACGTTGTGTCTACTGTTAAAACAACATATACACTAACATCATTAACTATTAATTCAGAAAATCAAATTGCACTAGGTACTAAAAGTGGTCATGTTTTGATATATGACTTAAGAGACTTTTCGGGACCTTATAAAGTCTTAAAGGGGCATGAAGAAGAAGTCAGCAAAGTTACATTTCAACCAGCAAGACGTAAGACTCTATCAAATGAATTGAGTCTAAGAGAAGATGTTGAAACCACTTCACATTTAAAAGCTCAATCTCCAGTTAAAACCAGAACATCTGATGTGTTTTTTATGAATGATACTCCCCCTAAAAATAATTTAGATACATCTGGATTTGGGGCTGAAAACAAAGCTGATTCTTTTCTTGTTATGTTAGGATTAGATAAGACTAATAACGATTTTGAGGAAGATGCTAATAAATCCACAGAATATGAGAGAAAAAGTGATAAGCATGAAGTAAAATATCGCCACCTAGATGCTGAAAAGAATTTGAATAAAATATCTACCCCTCTGAATAGTAGAACACCTGAAAACTTGGGATTTCCATCACCGTTATGTTTACCTAATGGAATTGATGAGAAAAGAAATTCTAACACTAATTTGTCAAATATAAAACAGATCAATCCCAACAATAATGCACCCAATATTGATACAAATGTCGTAGATGAGCTTAAAGATTTTATTAAACTTTCTCTATCATATATTGCCGTTGACAATAAAAATTATTTCCTGCATATAATGATGAATTTAACTAAACAAAAATTATTTCTCGAAAAACAGCTATCTGCTTTGAATCAACAAGTTCAAATTTTAACACAAAATCAAACTGCTTTGATGGAAGCCAACAGAAAATTAACTTTACAAATTGATCAATTAAAACAAAATAGCTTTTAACTGCTAGATGAAAAGATAAATCTTGAATTATGAATTGCTATAAGATTTCAATTATATCTTTACAGTTTGATATCTAACCTAGCTTTAAAAAGTATTTAAATATTTATAATTGTTTAAAAAATATTTTGTTTAATCTATAAAAGCTGTTACAAATAGGTGAAAATAGGTACTCTGTGTTGAATAACTTGAATATAAAAAGTAGAATCTCAAGGTTATTTTAATTTAAGAATAAATAAAATAATTATTTTATGTCAAATTTCACTATGAATATTTCCATTGTTATGTATGTCCTTTAAATACTTTCTGTATTGTTAGTATCAATAAAGATGTATATATAAGGATTGGATTTTTAATAAAAATATGCCAGCTAAGTAGTAAATACTACTTTTAAATTTTTAACAAACCATTTATCAACAAAAAAAATTTTTTTGGGAAGTTGGAGAAATGGCAAATAAAACTATTTCTTCATTCATCACAATTTATTGCACTTCAGCTTCTGTTAATAACATATTAGGGATTCCTTTGGTGATTGGAAATTGTCGACCAGATTCCGGACACGTCAAATATCCTTCTTCAACTTCAATTTCTAATAAAACTCTGTGAGCCTTTTTTAAAAAATCTTTGTTTTCTTCGTAATTCGGTTCAACTGTTTGAGGCAAGCCTTCACTATGACCTATGCTATCAGCAGCTCTCCACAGAACTTCCCAGTTTAATTTAGGAATTATTCTGGTAATGAAGTCCGGATTAAAGTCTACTTCGCTAATTTTAACATCCTTTGCATTTATTGTAAGTGGGTAACCTGTAAGTACCCCTTTCAAACATTTTGATGTAAGCATATTATGCGTCATAAGTTTCATTGTATCTTTTAATGGTAAATTACGTCTTATATTTTCAATATAATATATTAATGTGATTAATATAGTTTCATTATTTAATACTCGAACGGCGAATGGTATTACAAATCACACAAAACGAGATGTTTACTGAAAATGTGTCAAATTGACAAATGTTAAATGACATTAGCATTGCAATCAGTGCTACCAACTCGGATTTTGAAAAAGACGTAGGCCAAATAAGAAAATTTCGGAGAAATAGTTTTTCTGATTGAAATAAAGGGAAACGGATGGGTAAAATTAATAAATTTATAATTTGTAAGATCCTAAAAGTAGCAGACAGATAAAATTATTTTTAGAGATATCTTACTCAACAAAAATAATATTCCAATAGCAGATACAGCTAATATTTACAGTTGAGAATGATGATCAAAGTGATTAGTACTTAACTGGCACACTCGGCAAATGACAATCGTTTCAGAAAACAAAAATAATAAACAGTTCATATACTTAAATACTTAAAAAAAGGTAATATTCATGTTTTATTTACGACATCTATGTAAATATCAACCACCCTAAAAGACAATTACTTTATTCCCGACTCTTTAAGTCCTAATTCTTGTCACTTAACAGTAAAGCTAACACTTCGCTGCTTAAATACAAAAGGGCCATAAGTCGAAAATACAATATTTTACAGTAGAGCCGCTTAAAGTTTTGAAAGTAGTCTTTTGTCATTTTCTCTTATATTATATATCGCACTTGTACGTGTTACATACCGTCAGAAGTGTATTTTATTACCGCGTTTAATGACATACATAACTGTTATGTAAGTATCGAATAAGAAATATGTGCTTAAAAGGACCTTTTGCATATAAGAAACAATATTAAATCACTTTTTTAACTTAGCTTATAGTTCTTTAGCCTAATTGAACACAAACTTATAATATTTCTTACGTAATAAGTATTCAACTTTCATAATTCAGTCTGAAATCGCCAAATATATAATAGATAGGGTGTGAACAATACTAAACACATAAGGTATAAACAAATATATACATAGATACGCATCAACATGCATACATATATTAAAAATTAAATAAATATACATACTAACAGTATAGAACAACCTATAAGTAATTCTTCAATCAATAAAATCTTTACCAGGAACCCCGCATAATTTAAAGAGGTCCCGACTGTTAATCCTAATAAACTATTGGGCTTGTTTATTTTCTTTTTAGTTTTATGCAGTCGGGGTTTTTGTTTTTACAAATATTTTTTTTATGATCATATTTACTCCGCGCAAACACTAAAATGCAAAAAGGGCACATTTTTCTTTCTGTACTTAATAGTCGGAATTCCATGGGTGTCGTTTTAAAATTATGATTTTTGATTATTATAAAGTCGTTTTGTTAAATAAAAACGTTTTTGATTTTTCCGAGTGGCCCTTTTATATTTAAGCAGAGACTTATTAAGATATTTACTGGAAAGACGTTATAAATTAAGTCAAGTAGAAACAAGAGGCTAGTCGTGGCGTAGGGGCACTCAACTCGAAATTTATATTTCCATTTCTTTGCTCTGGTGTCGAGGCAAAGCGCGGCGTTGAGTTCCGCCACTCAACAATGCTTCCAGAATTCGGTGTGAAAGTGAGGAACGGAGTGTCTTAACACTAGGTTCTCTCTGCCTACCCTGCTGTGTCCCGCACACAGCGTGAAGCTGATTTATTTTTAAATACAAAACAAACTACCCTTATTTATAATTCCTTTTTTGTAAGAAAATCATTATAAGTAGGGTATATGTAAAAATAGAAAAAATGTATCTTTCTATTTCAACGATATGATAATCTGAAACAGGTCTGGTAAGTAAATTATTTTTTTTATAAAAAACTGAAAATTCGCATATAAAATTATGTGAAATCATATTTGTACATCTAAAAAATTATGAAGTTATCGATTTCGTCGTAAAATTTTATGTTTAGGTTATGTATTTATTACTCATGCCATTTCACATACTTACTATTATTATTACCTCTGTCGATTTTATCTTAGCTAACTAAAACTTATTATTTAAAGACATATACTCTATTATTCCTTTTTAGTTGGTACTACTTATAATTCAGTTTTTAATCGCGTATTATATATATATATATATATATATATATATATATATATATATATATATATATATATATATATATATATATATATATATATATATATCTAAAATAGTATGGTACTGCCCCGTATGTGTTTTAACTGTATCCCAGAATCAAGCCATTGCTTAATATTGCTTTTTAGGTACTGCTTAAATAATCTGTGGTCTTTGAAGTTTGATTTGTCATTTAATTCTTAACAATAGAAACTTAACTATAAACGTGTACTATATTTTTTATTGATATGAGTTTTCGATGATATGATATTATTTTATTCTAAATCACTTGTTTTAGTTTAATTCAGAATTTAAATATGGATCCCCAAAATTCTTCTTGTGAAGGAAATATAGAAGCCAGTCAAGCATCTACATCACAATTATCAGATTTACTGCAATCAGCAACTTTAAATATCTCTTCAAATGAAAAAATAAATGAAACAAAAAAACAAATCGTATCAGCATCAACTAGCAATTCTTGTAGTAATGAGGAGAGTTCTACTAATTGCCACAATGCCAACTTACCAGAGTCAAGTAAGAACATAACTATCAATAATGATTCTTCTCAAAATTCTCCTTCAAAGACGTCTAAAAAAAAGAATGCTAAAAAGAAAGAAAGGTTAAAAAAATTACAAATAGAAATGGCAAACGATAATAAGCAACCTGAAACCATCCAAACTGCTCCAGCAGCTCCTACACAGAATGGTATGACATCAGTACACGATTTTTTTTTAAAACATATTACACCATTATATGCAAGTGCTAATTCGAGGTATCTAGAAAATCTAACTCATCACCCACAGTATTTTCTTATGCAGAATGTACATTTTGGAGAAATGTATCACAACCATCCAATAGCTGCAAGTCTACCAAATTCTCCATTTCTACAACAATCTTATCCATCGAATTCTCAAAATGCACTCTTTCATAATACACCAATACTTCACCATAATCAGCCAAAATATTTACAGAATGCTTTACAGCATCCATTATTAAGTAAAAGCTTTGCCCACACAAACCATCATAACTTTCAACAGGCATCTGGTGTACACCCAGTGATAAAAAGTTCTACATTTATAAATTCACAAATTACACAAAATGAACATCTCTCTCAACATACAATGAACAGCTCTCCAAGACAAAGAATGAATGCAAAGAAAAAAGATATTAGTGATAATGAAGAAAGACAATTTAGTCCTTACTTATCTATTGAGGAAGTAGAAAAGGGATTACAAAATGATACATTACTGGAGGGTATTTTGCGAATCAATCCTAGGCAATTTCAACATTCTTATGTCTCTAGTGCTGATAAAAGTGAGCAAGATGTTCTCATTGATGGGGTAAAAAATAGAAATCGTGCCTTGGAAGGAGATATTGTTATTATACAATTCATTGAGGATGATTCTGAAGAAAATAAAACAAATGGTGAAGATAAACAAAAGAAAGGCAAAGTAGTTTTTATAAAAGAGAAAGTTCATACTCGTTTATGTATTGGAAATTTAAAGTTAATGCCTGACAAAAGTAGACAAAGAGCACTTTTTGTGCCCAGGGATTACAGAGTACCCCGACTTAATATACCATTTACAAGTTGGCCTAATAATTTCTATAAAGAAGCAAAAAGTTATGAAAATACTTTGTTTCTAGCAAAAATTGAAGAATGGAAAGATGTAAGGTTTGCAATGGCAAAAATAATACGTCAGATAGGCCAGTCAGGTGATATGGAAACTGAGACTAAAGCTATTCTAGCTCAAACAGATTTAGATATAACACCATATGGATCTGAAGTACGACAGTTCTATCCCAATTCTGATTATATGATTCCTGAAGAAGAAATTAGTTTACGCAAAGACTGCCGAAAAATGTGTATTTTCAGTATAGATCCATTTAGTTGTCGTGATGTAGATGACGCTGTTTCCTGTGAAAGATTAAGTAATGGCAACTTTGAGATTGGAGTCCATATTTCAGACGTTGCTCACTTTTTGGCAGAAAACACAATTCTAGATAAGAAGGTTGCAGAAAAAGCTACAACCATCTATATGGTAGAGAGGGCATATCACATGTTGCCTGATGACTTGTGTATGCTCTGTTCACTTTTCTCAGGTGTTGATAAATTAGCTTTCTCCATTTTTTGGGAAATGACTGAAGATGCTCAAATTGTCCGACACACATTTACAAAAACTGTCATACATTCCTGTGGTCAACTAGCTTATGAGAATGCACAAGCAGTACTCGATAATATTGAAAATGCTGAGAGTAGTTTTCCAGAATTGTGCAATGGTTTTAGTTTCACAGATGTCAAACAAAGAATAAAAAAATTAGGCGAATTGTCAGCAATATTAAGGGAAAGAAGATTTGGAGGTGGAGCCTTAAAATTGGATCAGCCAAAAGTATCATTCCATTTAAATCCAGCAAATGGTTTACCAGTTTCTTTCTTAATTTCTGAAAGTAAAACAAGCCATCAGTTAATTGAAGAATTTATGCTTTTAGCTAATATAACTGTAGCTCATAGAATATATGATGACCACCCAAAACTTGCCTTTTTAAGATGTCATCCACCTCCTAGTGTTTATATGTTAAAACAACTAGCAAAATCTTTAAAACCTATGGGCATTAATATAGAAATTAATTCAGCTGGAGAATTGCATAAATCTTTATTACCTTATATTGGACCTGACAGTACAGACAGAGGAAGAGTTATGGTTCTAAATATGTTATGTGCTAAGCCTATGGCAAGAGCTAAATATTTTTGTGCTGGTAGTGCAGAAGATGATTATAGCCATTATGCCTTGAATGTTCCATTATATACACATTTCACAAGCCCTATACGACGCTACGCTGATATAATGGTCCACAGGTATAGTATTTTTTTTAAATGCAATCTTTTTCAAAATTTATCTAATTTTACTGTTTTAACAGTTTTATTTACATGTATATTTATTTTTATGAGGCCGTCGCGGCGATGCGTCACTCTAAACTCGAAGACTATGGTTATGGGTTTGATTCTCACTCAGGGGAATTAATTATTGTAATTTCCTCAGTTTAGTAAGAAGGCAAAGTGTGACGTTGAGTCCAAACATTAAACACGGCCTTGCAAATCGGCCGAACAATGGGGAACTTGTGTCTTACCTCTGCTTACCCTGCTATATGCAGGATCAATTATGTAGGAAATAATTGTAGATTTTAATTTTACAATTTTCTTTCCCTTTTAGATTACTAGCAGCAAGCTTACAATATAGGGAAACACCTAAATGGGAAGAGGATGCAGTTTCGATGATAGCCGCACAATGTAATAAACAAAAGTACAATGCCAAAAAAGCAGGCGAACTTTCAACTGAGTTATACATATTAAAATATATTGAATTAAACACTCCTGTTATTACTGAGGCTGTTGTTGTAGAGGTTAGAGAAAAGTATATAGATGTCATAGTTGTTTCTATGGGATTAAATAGAAGAATATTTTTTAACAGTGTAAGTTTTTGATCTAACTCTATTTTTTTTAAAGGTTTTTTATAGCTTGTCAGCCTGAAAAAGAAATTGTATTATGTTAATTTAAAAAAGTATTATAATGACGTTAACGCACATAATAAGACTAAATGTGACAGTTATTTGCTTGATTCCAATTCAGGGATTTCATTTGTTCTCTTTGGTAATTAAATAAAGTAATATACCATATATGGTAAATTGGATGGAATTTAGGGAAAACTGTACCTTAATCCTGGCAACCTATTTTTATATTATATTATTGTGTCTATATGGTGATGGTGGAACTAAAAAAAATACCATTGATATTAATTAAAATTCTATTTTTAGGACTTTCCTGGAGAATATGAGTGCATAAAAAGTGATGCGGGTATTAAATTATCTAAAATGAAGTTGACTTGGATGAAAACCGACGATTTACCCAACGTCACACAAATGATTGAAGTGTTTTCTTTATTACAAATTGAGATGCACAAAGGTGATGATATGGTGAAGGTTGAGACAAAGCTAGTACGGCCGCAATGTACAAATTCTTAGTTTCATGTTTTTTTATATTATATTTTTATATGGTTGACAAGTACATACAAGTAGAAAAATAGAATAATAATTGTTTTATAACTATAGTTGTTGAAGTTAGTGAATGGTAACGATTGTGTGCTATTATTGCATCACTATTAATAGTTGTAATAGTATTTTTCTTACATAACACAAGTAGTCTTATATAATAAAAAAGCACAACTTTTTAATAGGTAATAAATACTTTTTTTGTTTAATAAATAATATAATATTATATTAAGTTTAGAAGGTTCCTTGACAAGGTGAAATCGCAAAAATTTTAAACTGCACTTTTTAAAATATTAAATGACTTAATTTATATTTTTTCTCTAAAAGATCTCAGTAGTGTTGCCCATTGTTAGGATAACCTGATTTTTATGTTATACATTTCTGTAAACTTGCTCAGTATTCAGTAAGCATATCATGTTTATAAATTTTTCATCACTTGACTTCTCTGAAGAGATTAATATATGAACTATCTATATTATTTTATAGATTTTATTATAATAATGATTTTATAGTTTTTCTTAAAGAATTGTGTGATAATAAAAATAAATAAAACAAAAAGTTTTGTATAATGCATTTATTTTTATGAATTTATTAAAATGGATAATTGGGATACTCTACAATGTAGTAATATTTTTCTCGAAATAATTGTATAGTTGTATTATTTTTATAATGGATTTTAATCATAGACTTATCTTGAAAATATTCTAAATTAGGACATTTTATAATCTGTTACCATTTTAAATTCAGTCATAAATTAAATTATATAATTATATTACGAATTAGATCTTCAGATTTAGTATAAATTGATATGCTCAGTCAAGATCAGACATTATATTTGGTAGTAAATAAAAAATCGATATATTAATTGTTTCAATTTATTTTATGAGTATATCTTATAAAGATATCATTATCAGCTACTCTTATATTATGAACATATTATTCATTTTTTAATAAACTGGTTATATATTATATTGAACACTGTTAAACATTTCTTAGGTTAAACCAAAGAAATATAATCAATTTATAAACTAACAAATCTCTGTAATCTTCAACATCTATTACAAAACTATTTAAAAAAACCTGATGTTATGACAAAGAATTCTATTCATTTTGGCAGGAGACAAAATGTAAACAAAGTACTGTTTCTAAAATTTTTATGTAACTTTTAAATTTCTATTTAATGTAGTCAAGGTTTCATATCATTTCATATTTTAAATTAAAAAAAAAACAATTTAACAAAAACAAATAATCAGAAAACAACTTTACACTTAACAAAACAAGAAACTTAATAAAAACAAAAGTAACAACGATACCACAACAGTACTATCTTATGAACAGGTTGGCTGATAGTAAAATTGCGGATATAATCTGACCGATGGCAAAACATCTCATTTTAATGTAAAATGTCCGCATTACCTGTTCTCTATAGTTTATTTTTATAGTATTTAAATGCGTCTCAAGTTTGAGAACAAGTCGCCTTTTGGGTGTTTTTACATGTCAAGTATTTATATATAAGTATTATTATTAATAATTGAAAATAATTTATGTAAAAGGGGATAAATAGAAACATTTTTAGATTTCAAATTTGATGTTTACATGTTCGTGGCTTCAAATATGAAAACAATGTTTATTGTTGATTATTGTCATTTCTTTTCATTTAAAATTTTATAAAATTGCACATTGAACATGTGAAATTTTATAAAATTTTGAAAATATAAATATAAATATCATTACATCGTCGATGAAATCAATAAATTTAAATCATAATTATTATTAACTAATAAGTTCTAAAGACCATCATTCAATAATATTATTTATATCTATAAATCCATAGATTTTTTTTACTTAATATACTAGCGAGCTTAATAGATCCAACAATCGTGACCTACAATATAAATAACCTTTTTTGATTTTTTTACCTTCTACTCTAATTTTTGCCTTCGTGAATAGGGTATAGCTCAATAGTATTAAATAGACGTTACACGATTGAAATATTTTTATAAATACACTCATATACAAGTTTAACATTCATAGCAAATTGGGATTATTGAGAAAGTAGGAACAGCCGAACCCCAATTTTACAAGGCTCATTTGGTAGAAGTGGAATGAAAGCCGAGTAGTAATCCTTTTATTTTGCAAAAAAAAATACTAGTTGTGTTGTGACAACGTTATAAGAAAACTGATGAAAAATTGCATACTTTTACGAATTGAATTATTATTATTTCGTATAATAAAAAAATGAAGTTAGTTAAAATTTTTTGTTAATCTGTTTCGTTGTTTCAAATATTTTACTTGAATTATACATGCCGATCGTACTTCTCTATCGCTTGTTGCTCATGTTGTACTCTGTTTTATCCCCTGTCACGCTACTAGCAAGAGGCTATCACTACTATTATCCCCGTAATAAGAGGAGTATAACAAAATAATAAAGGTTACTTATATTGTTACCTGTCATAAGTATGAAAATTGACTTCTGCTATATTAGCTGTTAAACTGTTACTTAAATTGAAAAATAATTAAAGAAACCCACAAATACAAATGTGAAATTCTTCTCTCAGCTCCCCGCCAAGAGGGAGACGGTTCCAGGGCTGAGCCTTCTGTCCGCAGTAATCTTTCTCCGATCATGGCTATGGGCGCGTCGATAGAGGAGCGAAGTAGGAGAAGCTATATGATTTTCGGCCGGTAAGCCCAGCCGGGTGATACCCCTAGTTACCCAGAGGAGGCCAAGCTTAAACAATATTCAAAGATTTTTATTTTTTACTAGAGGGCGCGCGCGGCTTCGCCCGCTTATTAGGAGTGAATTCTAAAAAAACCACGAAACACGTGTTCAATAAAATATTTTTAACAGTCTGAATTAAATTTTTTATAAAAATCGGTGGCAATTTAAAGATTTTTCCATATAAACTTTCAACCCCTTATTTGAACCCTTAGGGGGTGAATTCTTAAAAACCATGAAACACGTGTTCAATGAAATATTGAATAGAAAGAAAGAGTCTGAATTTCAAATTTTATAAAAATCCGTACAAATTAATTTTTTTTTCCATACAAACTTTCAACCCCTATTTCATCTCTTTAGAGTTAAAATTTTTCAAATTCCCTTCTTAGTGGATGTCCAGAATATGAAAATAAACATCTGCCCAAATTTCACGTTTCTACCATCAGCGGTTACGGCTCTGCGTGCGTCTTACCTCAGTCAGTCAGCACAAGTCCTTTTATATATATAGATTGTCATTCGTAAGACAACAAAATCGGTCAACATGTTTGGTCTCTAAAAGTTTCAAAGCATTTTACGCAGTTGGGGGAAAATATTCTTATTTCAATTAAAATATCTCAAACTGAAACAATTTGGGATTCTGTAGGTATTAAAAGAAAGAGATGTTATAAGACAAGAATAAAACCAAAGAAAATTAGCTTCACGCTGTGAAGGCAGGAGGAACCTAGTGTAAAGACAATCCGTTCCCCATTCAACACCGGACTTTTGCTTTAGTGCCAGAGCGAAGAAATGAAAATATTAATATGAATTACGAATCATCGAACCCATAATCGTCGCGTTACAGCCATATCCTTACACAACAATACAAGAATAAATTTGTTTAAATAACATCTAAATTAAAGCATTTCCAATGGATAGTGTTGCCGATCGATAGTGGACTATCGATCGGAATTCGATATTCTATCGATAGTAGTCCGATAGAAGGACTATCGATATTAAAATTGATAGTATCGATTAAAGAGATAGTATCGAAACTATCGATAGTTCAAAAGGGTACAATACTATTGGACAAATGCAATGCTATCGATATTATCGATAGTATCGTATCTCCAAATCAGAAAGACATCGATACTATCGATAGTATCGATACTATTGAATTTCTAGGAAACGATAATAGCGACAGTATCGATTATTGTGAACTATCGATTGCTTGCTAATTTGCGATAGTATTGCTTATTATTTTCATGTGTAGTAACCAATCATTATGATATTAGAAACATCTTAGTTGAAGTACGTAACTAATTGCTTATTCATACGTAGTTATAAATATAATAAAAACGTATTTTGTTCTTTTCATTTCATCTTGTAATTAAGCTTAAGAATCATACTCAATACTATCGTAAATTAGCATATAATCAATCGATAGTGCAAAATAATCGATGGTATCGATACTATAGATTTTATCGATACTATTGTATCCTAGACATTTAATAGTATCGATACTATCGATTGTATTGATTAATTTTCGATTAGGAGATACGATACTACAGATAGTATCGATAGTATTGCACTTAGCCGATTGTATTGTATTCTTCTAAACGATAATATCGATAGTATCGATACTATCGATTGTTGTATCGATCGTATAGGCTTTTTTAGATTAAAACTATCGATATTACAAGCAATTGTCGATAATAGAGGAGTATCCATTATCTCCATTGGTAGTGTTGCCAAATTATCGATAATTTCGCGATCGATAGTTTTAATCTAAAAAAGCCTAT